>VWZE01013572.1:639980-660631 GCA_013396675.1 Eubucco bourcierii
GCTGAGAAAGGTTAAATTCAGAGTGTATAATACAAGCTGTTAGGAGTTTTGTGTTTTAGGTATTTACTACCTGGCGTCCAAAGAATCTACAAGAGAATCTACACTATGTGGGCACGAACCCAGTGTCACCTGGGAATCCCTGTTCTCATCTCATCTGTGAGGATACAAAGTGTTTCCTGTTTTCTGAGCTTTTGAATCACACACATCTGAGATAGCCGGAATGAAGTGTGAACTGAACTTGTAATATTCATTATCGTAAATACCGTTTTAGATTAGATGGATAGTTCTCAGCAAAGCTCTGAGTGAAATAGATAGGGGTGGATTGTGCTGGTTTGAGGTTAATTGGAATATTTTAATGGAGAAAATTACACTATAGGCTGTGAAAAGAAAACATGGTGATGTCTACTTCACACATACGCTTGCTGAGATTGTTTGGAAAAAATAACCAAAACATAGATAAGTCATTCGCAGTCTGTCACTCTCTGGGGGCGCAGCAGCTCGGGCGGTCTAGCTTCTGGCTCCTCTTTGCTGATTAATCTTCACTAACCACTTTTCTCCTAACCTCCCTGGTCGATCCTCCTAATTCACCTTGTGCATAAGGCAAACCTTGGAGTAAGGTGTAGGTGTGGGGTGAAGGTGGAAGGGTGGTTGGGAGCCCCTCCTGGGGTCTCTGATTTCTGGGAGGGGAATTGTGTTTCTGTATTACCTTTAACTTGTACATTTCTGCAAATATTCCTGTATATAGTGTACATATCTGCTTGCATACTGTGCTGAGCTGTAAATATAGCTTCATTCCTTAACTTCCAGCTGGCTGAGTTCTAGTCTGGGTCATTTTACAAAGTGTAGGGGGTGGGTAACTCCCAAACCATCATACATCCATCAGCCTTAATCTGTTATCCTGACGTGAACTGCAAAACAATGCGTCTAACTCCCTACAGAATCATATAATTTAATAATAATCCCATGAGACAAAATCATGATACTGAATCTCAAGAGATTTTCCATCTCGGTGGCACAGGACTTGCACTGAAATTGCATCCCTGAACTTCTGTGTTGCACCTCACAGTAACAAACAAGCCACCTGCTTGCTAAGGCTCCCTCTTTGTCTCCTGAAACAGGAAAAAAAAACATTTTGAGGCTGCATTAGAATCGTGCCCTTTTCAAATACACAAAGGACACAAACAAACTGACATATCACTTTTGCTGTTCACCTCTTCTTGACAGTTTATTTTTTTTTTAAGAAACGAAGAAAATTGGAAGCCAACTATTTGATTTTTCAAATCAGAAGAAGTTATTTAAATTATCATTACCAGGTCAAACTAAGATTTTGTTTCTGAAGTCTCAAAATCCACAGGAAACACCAGATTCATACCCCATACATAAGGGAAATCTATAGGTCTTTGGTAGAACAGAGAAAACAATCTAACATTATCACATCTAAACATTGGTATGTTCAGATTCAAATCAAAACAAAAAAGTTGCAGTCCGGGTTATGATCACTCAGGAAGATTTTACTGGGATCTACAAAACTTGAGAGACGCTTTGTATAGCCACAGGATAACATATTCCTTATCCAAAGCACCATTATTTGAAACACTATTCACTCTCTCTCCCTTTAAGGTTAGCAAAATGGGTTTTTTGGTGTTTTGCTGACACCAAAAGGTAGAAAAAAGAAAGATACCATGTGGTTTTGTGCGAGCAGAGAAGAGCAAAGTGATTTGTGACCTGCTTCTCCTTTATGTATTTCTTTAAATCTGTGTGCACAGTCTTTATGTGGTTGGTTGGCAAAAGGGAATTAAAAAGGAATAAGCAAGCATTCAGCAGGTCAACTATTGATATAAGAATCTGAGTAAGCAACTGCAAAATGCACTAATTTATCTGCATGGGTCAATGGCTATGACTGCCTGGAAATAAGGGTCGATTGTAGTGATAGATTTCAGTGCCATGGCTATGAACGGATATTAATAAGCGTAGCACAGAAGTGATTTTTGACTCTGGTAGGAAGGACAGCTAATCAATAGCCTTGTGTCTTTGCCCAGGCTGAACTTTGTACTCAGATTATGCTAATTAAAGGCTAAAGTGCTGATGTTTTCATATAATGAAGAGATGGAGGAAAATTACAAAGTGGTAAGTGGATTTTGTTCGCTATTCCATGTTGGAATGAGCAAACAACACCCAAGCCACGTGAAAGCAGTAACACTGTTTTTTGTAAGCATCCTCTCCTGTCCCAGATATTATTCTACTACCAGTTTGGACATGTTTTAGCACAAGAGCTCAGAAGGTCTGGACTGTTGTATTTTTTCAGACAGATGCTCAAGCCATAAAGGTCTACTCATCCATGGATACTTCATCCAGACTACTGTTTTCATAGATTCATAAAATGGTTTGGGGTTGGAAAGGACCTTAAAGATCATCTAGTTTCACCCCCAACACCATGGGCTGGAACACCTTCCACTAGATCATGTTTCTCACATTTTGATTGAAGCAAAAGTCTGACCTTTCCAAAATGCTGCAATTCCCTTCCTCTTGTTTGCATTCCCTCTATACTTGCCTGGCACTTCAGCATGTACAGCTGGGTGAGGGAGCTAATCCAGCTGAAAACTAACCATTTGATTGGTAGGAGTAGGAGGTAGATAGAGCAGCTCTCCTTTCTCCCCATGTGCTGTTGAAAATGTCAGGAGGCTGGGAACAGGACCATGAAATGGAGGCACCAATCTGGCCTTAAGCAACTATAACCTGTGGTGGATGCATCCTGAGATGCAAACTGCTATGGAATGAGCCTAAATACGCATCTTATCATGTGTAACATGTTGTTCTGTGAAGCCATTGAGTTTGACTACTCAGTGCAACAACTGGCACAGGAAGGATTCTCTCATGCTGACTGCTCTAGTTGGTCATTGCAAGAAATGCCTGCATCCATATTAGAGCTGTGAAAACAGTGATTGAGTGAGATGACCAGAATTTCACTTCATTTAGAGAACAGAGGCATTGTAAAAGTTAAGTGCTAGGGTAGAAATAGTTTCACTTTTTGAACAAGCAATTTCAAATAATCAGGAGCTAGGTATCTGACATATTACCTACCGATTATTTTCCATGTTTTCCTGCTGTGAGTAAAAACTTTTGCCAAACTGCTTAGCTTTATATCAGAACAGTAACACAGTGATTATTTTTTAAAACTATTTCAAATTACCTTGCATGCAGAACAGGCAGTTTGATTATATATAAATATCTAAACTGCAGTTTCCTAGACAATCCCAGATGAACCAGACTTTCAAAATTGTAATCTCAGTTCTGTATCTACACATGAAAGCACAGAGAAAATGGCAGGTGCTATTAAATTTTTGTCTGCCTTCAAACTATCTTTTGGAAATGTGAATGCACTTGGATAAGCCTGCTTCTAGGTGATAGCCATATACCACTTAATAATAACCAGGCAGTTAAGGTGCTCAAACTGCTGTTTGTCACACTGAACAAGGCCATTTTACACATGCATTATACTCCTCGTGGTTTCATCCACTTTTTCTTTCACTATACAAAAGCTGGAAGCTTTTTCTGAGGCACAGAACAATGCCTATAATAAAGAAAATAGCCATATGAAAAGTACTGTCAGAGGCATGTAAATAATAGTGAATATGAAACAAATCAGAAGTGGATCAGTTTCCAATTTCTCTTCAATCCTTTTCTTCTCCCCTTATCTCTCTATTTTTTTACTTCCTTTCCCCCCTCCTCTGAACTGAACCACTGCATCAAGTTAATTTGCCTCCTAGTGACCCTCTCAGTAAATCAATTTTAATTTCATTTCTTAAACAAAAACCCCAATTCCTAGAAACTTATCCAGGATACTCCTTTCCTTCCAAAAAGGATTGAATTTTCACTAAACCGTAAACTTGGATACTGTTGCCTAAGTTGAACATAATAGGACAAAAATATTCTTCTTCTGGAATTTATCTGTGCTAAGTTTAGCTGAATTTTACACTTAAGCTGTTTAAAATTACAAATTCAGGTTTTCCAAAACTTTTACAACAATTTTCAACATTCATTTTCTTTAGAATTAGAGGTGAAATTTAAACTGAGGTTATTAATAATTTGCTTTGCTTCTGAAAGGAACATACTAGCATAAAAAAACTTTTCCGTGCATGGGATGCAATTTCTATTTTCGAAGTACCATTTTAATCCTTGCCACTTTGTAACTGGCTCTGTCCTGTAAAGCAGTAAGATGACTGAGGTTCCTTAAATATCTGCATTCCATATGAACTGTAAAACCTTTAGCTTGTTTACATTAAGCTGTAAGGTTAGATCTAAGTTCAAGCTAAGAGACTTAAACAAAATGTAACCTATTTCTCTCTACAGTTACTTGAAAATTAGTATTTATTCAGGTGCTCTTTAATATTTGCTGTTTCTTACTCCTGTCAAGTTACTGTATGCATTTAAGGCATGTGGTAAAGCCTGAATACAATATGTATTACCTGTACCAGAAAATCACAGAAATGTTCAGGTTGGAAAAGACCCTCAGGAACACCAAACCCAACCTATAAACCTATTGTACAAGGTTCACCCTAAATCATACCCTCAAGCACCAAATCCAGGGTTGGTAACTCAACTACTTCCCTGGGCAGCTCATTCCAATGCCTGATGACTCTTTCCGTGAAAAAAAAGTCCCAATATTCAGTCTAAACCTACCCTGCAGCTTGGGGCTTTTCCCTCTTGTTCTATCGCTAATTATCCATGAGAAGAGACCAGCACCAGTCTTCCCACAAACTCCTTTCAGGTAGTTGTAGAGAGTGATGAGGTCTGCCCTAAGCCTCCTCTTTTTCCAACTAAAGAGCCCCGGCTCCTTCAGTCGCTCTTCACCAATTCCCTATTTTCATCAAGTAGACTGGCAGCATTCAGATTAGCTACATCTGTAGGGACAATAGATTTCTTAGTTTTCTGATCAGTTTCCCCAACTGCTCACTCAAGAATGTTTCTTATGTGCTAAATCATAGAATAATGAAGGTTAGAAACCTTTAATGTCATTGAGTCCCACTGTAATCCAATTACCGTGGCCACTAAACTACAACCTGAAGTGCCGCATCTACATGCTTCTTGAACACCTCCAGGATGCTGATTCCACCACCTCCCTGGGCAGCCTGTTACAATGCCTCATCGCTCTTTCAGTAAAGAATTTTTTCATAATATCCAATCTAAAGTTCACTTGGCACAACTTAAGCCCATTTCCTCTCATCCTATTACTTGAATCTCCTACCTTCCATCCATTTGCTGAATGGAAAGTGACTTCAAAACAATTGAACCTTTTCATTTTACCATAAATAAAGGGTTTTATTTGTCTTACTTTCTTCCTCTCCTTTCCCTTCTCTGCCTCTTCACATACATTTCTCAATTTTCCTGTTCAAGGTGTCAAAATGAAAGATGAGACCTTTCAAATACTTTCCTCTTTAAACAGCCCAAACCACCTTTGAGCTATGCATCAGTCTGTGGGTTGCAATTGCTTCCTAGTAATCCCTGCAAGATAATCAACATATTTCATTTAAATACATTTACCTGCAGCCTTGAATGCTGCACAGTCATTATACACTATACAGTCATATTAAAGCAAAATTTTACTGGCTTATCCCAGTGGTATTCTTTCCACCAAGTAATACTTAGGTGCCACAGTGGATTTAAGAAGATCAGCTGCAGTACAAAGACCAGCTACTGATCTGTCAGTCATTTAGACCAGGTATCTGACTGCAGATCATCTTGGTTCTCTCCTGGCCTGCATATCTGGTCCTCTTTCCCTTGAGGGAGGCATTTTGAAGAACCTCAGCTCTCATTCAGGTGTGGGGTCAGATCCCTGCTAGGGAAAATGTCCCAAACATTGGGTACACCAGTTTAGAAGAAAGTTATCTTTCTCTATTCTTTGCAAACCAGGTATTAAAATTTGCAGAGGATCATGTGCAATTTTAATCTAAAAGCACTTTCCTATTAAAATGACTTGATATTTTTAAGGCTAATTAAGCAGAAATACATCCTAGGTTATTTTTCACTCTTAAGATCCAGAGCCCAGCAAGCATCCCTAAACACTTCAGTTTTTATAATAATGTTCTATGGTATCAGGTGGATTGAAATTTACTGAGTTATTCCAATCTATTCCTTGAAATTTCTCTCAAGATGGAGTGGTGTACATGCAGAGCTGTAATTTCAGTGCAGAGATGCTGCCCCAGACATCACTGAGAAAACAGTGACATGTGTAGCATGGTTCTAGCAGCACATCTTTGCAGGAGCACTTCAGGATTGAGATGAGGTTTGAAGGGGTTGTTTTGATGGTGGAACCTTGCTCCATACTTAATCAGACGAAACTTTACTATGCTTTAGTTGACTTTTTCCATTACTTACTTTGAGTTTTTTAAGTGATCATGCCAGGGCCTAGGATATGTGCTTAGCTTCTCATGGGGGTCAGGTAGACAGCTGACCTGGAAGCAGGATACAGTCCTTTGGGTTGGGCAGCCATTAGCTTATTAATTCCCATGTAACCTTAGCTAGAGGAGACAGTTCGCATCAAGTTTCGGGCAAGCCTCTTTTTTTTTTTTTTTTTTTTTTTTTTTTTGCCATGACCTCTGCTTAAATGTATTCTGTTCATACATTTCAGTTTGTCCTAACCATAATTTATACAAGTACTAAAATTTATTATTTAATGCCATTGAGGTATTAATTCAGACAATCAGTGTGGTATTTTAGTGCCTCTCAAATAGTTAGAACTAAAACAAATACTGTTGTTTAGCTTTTCCCACAACCAGGGGAGGTACAGTGCAGGGTGACCTGTGTGACTGCACATAAGGAAGAAAAAAAAATGTATCTCAAGGCCTTCAATCAAGAAGGGTTTTGCTTTAAGTCAAGACAGTGTTGTTACTCCTCAGAATATGCTGGCATGGACTACTATCCAGTGCAGAAAGTCACAGGGTTATTTCTTCACTCTCCTTTTTGGAGGCAAACCTAACCCCACGACAGTTCAAGGAGTAAGACTTTTTTTGAGCCTTCGACTGGGCAAAGTGAGGAAGTCCCTCAGTCTTCCCCTTAAATCCTGAGTCACAGAAAACTGGCAGTTGGAAGAGACCTCAAAGATCATTCAGTTCAACCTCTGACGCACTTTAGGGTCAAACCTAAACCATGTCCCTAAGTGCCTACTAACCACCCCCCTGTGCTGGTTTGAGATTAATTAGAATATCTTAATAGAGAAAATTACACTATAGGCTGTGAAAGAAAACATCATGATGTCTACTTCACTCATACGCTTGCTAAGAAATTGTTTGGGAACACTAACCAAAACTTTAGATAAGTCAGTCTCTCTCTGTCGCTTGCTGGAACAGCAGTTGCTGGGGTGATCTAGCAGCTTCTGGCTCTGGCTCCTCTGCCGGTTAATCCTCACTAACCACTTTTCTTCTAACCCCCTTGGCCGATCCTCCTAATTTACCTTGCATGTAAGGCAAACCTTGGGGTAAGGTACAGGGGTGGGGAGAGGGTGGAAGGGTGGTTGGAAGCCCCTCCTGGGGTCTCTGATTTCTGGGAGGGGAGTTGTGTTGCTGTATTACCTTTTACTTGTATATTTCTGTAAATATTGTGTATAGTGTAAATATCTGCTGTACATTGTGCTGAGCTGTAAATAGAGCTTCATCTCTTAACTTCCAGCCGGCTGAGTTCTAGTCTGGGTCATTTTACAAAGTGTGGAGGGGTGGGGAACTCCCAAACCGTCACACCCCCTTTCTAATACACCCCAGGATGGCATTGGCCTTCACAAGTCCATGTGAGTTGCAATTCCTTCTTGGTAGAAAAGTGTTCAGCAGAACTGGGTACTCTGAAGGTGCCATATATCGCACTCAGAGAAGTGCCAGAAATAACTATGCTTTTTAAGGTTCTGTGAGTATCATAAGTACAGGAGAATCTTATACTGACTCATGGCACTAATTAAGTACAGCTGATCAGGTGTTTGCTGCCAAAATATTCTTAATAGAGTTGACAGAACTGGTGATGGGAAAAGATCACTTTTAATGAGTCTCTAGACTTAACAGGGATTTAAAATAAAACAGCAAACCAACTAACCTCCCACAGTTTGTATGTCCAAATATCTCAGTTTCAAAAGGAAATAGATTATTTTCCTATGGTTTCTTGCATAAAAGGAGTACTTTACTTCCTGTGACCTCTTGTTTAGACATTCCAGCACATTAATACTGGGGGAAAAATGTAATGGAAAATTATTCCAAAATCAGAATAGTTTAACTGATTCAGTACCTTTTGCATGTTTGTTTTAAGTTTTACTTAGTGACTTTTTCTCTTTCTCTATATAATTCCTCCTTTTCCTACTGCTTAGAAAGAAAATGATTCTAGCCTCACAGTCCTCACCATTGAGGAATGGCTACAGAAAGGCCCACAAAATAAACTCAGCACACAGGTTTGCTTCATGCCATAGTATCAGGACACAGCCACACTGCAAAGGCATGAATCAATGCCAGCTAGTATTGATGTGAAGTCTTTTGAGAGTGCATTCAATGAATTCACACCTCACCTACCTCTCAGCTTATAGAAGATCTTTTTATAGAAGATGTAGATTTTTTCCTTCCTATGCTAGAAACTTACAGAAGTTTATTTTCTCACTTCTAGGTTATGTGGAGACATTATTCACAGATCAGGAAAGCAAACTGGAAGAGGATAGCTAAGGTTTAGAAACTTCTACATGAATAGAGGATCATCAAGTGCTGTATAGAAGGCAATGCTAACATTTAATTTTTAAAATCAAATTTACCCTAAGAAAGTTAGCCTTGGCATTATGCACCTGCAAGGAGAAGGTGGAACGTCCAGAAGGCACACACAGGCAGCGTCCTTGCATGCTTTACAGGCCTATTGCCAGTTAGTAGGGCATACCCAGATTCAAAATTGCCTGATTTTCTCCCACGTGCAGACGGATATTAAAGTGAACTGTGTCTGCCATCATGTGGGACCTTGCAGGAAGTGCAGGAGTGGCTTGTAACCAGCAACCATCATTCCTGAAACAAAACTTTCTTTTTAATGAAAGAAACTGGTCAGTACTGCAATTCTCTGCCAGCTCTGTAAGGAATCACCCCAAATGACACAGTCAAAGAAGTTTAACCTGTTCGGTTTCATTTGCCAGCAGATTAGACTGAAAATAAATATATAAAATTTAAAAAATAATTTGGATATGTACAAATTGTGACAGTTGCAATCTGAAGCTGTGCAGTTGTCAAAAACACATCCTTCAAAAAGTCACTGTTGATTTACAAACTGCAAGGACACTGTTTTCTCAACAAAATGCACATTCCTTTAAATGGCAAAGGCAGGACTGTCAGCAGATACAGCTCAAATGCATTAATTAAAAGCTATTTAGCTGCTAGGAAACCGCTTTGATGCAGGCAGTTGCAGGCAATCCCAGAACTATGTTCATATATTTTTAAACCATTTAAGGACTAGCCTGAGTCACCAAAATAAAATGCAGACACTTAAAAAAATCAGGTTGTTTTGTATGAAATAGAATATTCATGAAAAAAAAGAAAATAACATCTTCGCAACCTTTCAGCCATGTTTGCTATGCACCGTTGTGGGCATGCAACTCAAGCAATGCTAACGCGTAATTTAAAAGAGCATGGCATGAATGCTGTTCCAAAAATATTCTATTGCACTGGGGTTTTGTATGCTATTAAAAAGGTTTCTGCACCTACTATGCACAGTGGCGAAGCCATTTGGGAAAGAAGTGGGGGTAGAGGGGAGAGGTGTGCATGGTAGTACTGTGTACACTGTTTATGTCTGTTCCTTTCTCTTTTTGGTCTTCGAGACCATTCAAAATGGAGACCACTTTTGTGCCTTAGAACAAGCAAAGATGATGTCAAGCCCTTCATAAATACTAATGCAATTACCTAAAACACGGGGAATAACAGTAATCAGTTGACACTGAGGTTCTGGAGTGTGTCCACAGAAGGGTTCATGGCTTGTGAGGAGTGTCTGAGGGACCTGGGAGCATTCAGTCTGGAGGAGGCTAAAGAGAGACCTTATCTGTTTCTACAACTTCCTGAAGAGAGGTTGGAGTGAGGAGAGGCCACCCTCTTCTTGTTGGGTGTCAAGCCACAGGACTAAAGGAATTGGTTTCAAGCCATGCCAGGGGAGGTTCAGGCTGGATGCTAGGAAATATTTCTTCACAAAGAGGGTTCTCAAATATTCTCAAACATGGGAATGGTCTGCCCAGGGCAGTGGTGGAGTTGCCATCCCTGGAGGTTTTTAATCAGGCTGTGAACTCGGCACTCAGGGACATGGTTTAGGATCGACCATAAAATGAACCATGGTTCAAAGGTTGGACTGGATGATCTTTGAGGTCTCCTCCAACTACATGTTTTCTGTGATTCTGTGTTCATTCTTGCTTCTCCATTTTTTTGTATTCATATATGTATAATGATTAATGTAATCACAGAACTGCTTCAGTTGGAAAAGATCTCTAAGATCATTCAGTCAAACTGTCAGCCCAAGACCACCATGGCCACTAAACCATGTTTTGAAGTGCCACATCCACACGTTTCTTCAATAACTCCAGGGATGGGGACCCACCTCCTCCTACTCCTGACCATTCTTTCTGTAAAGAATCTTTTCCTAACATACAATCTAAACCTCCCCAAGCACACTTTCAGGCCATTTCCTCTCATTTTATCATCTCATACTGGCGAGAAGCCATCACCCACCTCACTCTAACCTCCTTTCAGGTAGGTGTAGAGAGCAATGAGGCCTCCCCTCAGCCTCCTCTACTCCAAATATAAATGAATATATGTTTATACACAATTCTCCTTAAACTCATTAAAAAACAAACCTATTCTAATGCATTCTTAGCTCCCTATGAACATTGTCATTGTAACATCTATGAATGGTTCCCAGGAAGGCCAAGGGTTAAGAACTATTGACAGTATTGTCTGGTGCAGATGAAGTCTTAATTCACAACCTGGTTCTGCAGAAGACAAGGGAGGGTGCAACGAGGGACAGCATTACTGTCCTGAAGTTTTCCAGCATCCTCTGAGGGCAAACAACTTGATCTAATTGTATCCAGAACTGTGGCAAATGAAGACCTGTAAAATTTAATCTGATTATCACTGAAATAATAGGGTCACTCTCCATGTATGTAGTATGTATATTTCATACAGGTTGAAAGGTGCATGAATATCACTACACTGTAGTTGTCATTATGTCCTACTTAACTTGGATGACATTTAAATAATACTGTCAGCCTTCTTCTAAATCTGACTTCTTTAATGTAAACATGAGGAGAATTTTTTTTACTCTGAGGGTGACAGAACACTGGAACAGGCTGACCAGGGGGGTTGAGTTTCCCTCTCTAGAGATATTCAAGACCTGCCTGGACGTGTTCCTGTGTGATCTGCTATAGGTGATCCTGCTCTGGCGGGGGAGTTGGACTGGATGAGCTTACAAGGTCCCTTCTAGCCCCTGACATTTTGTGATTCTTACCCAATAGCTCAGCTTCATCTGACTAACCATAAAGGTTCTAGCTTGGTTTTTAATGTGTACCATTTGAGGATATCTGATTAGGTGCACACAGACATAGAGGTCATAATTAAAATTAATCTAGAAAATTGACATTAAACTTCTGTAGCAAGAAAAATTCATCTGTGGAAGTTAATGGCTTTAGGCAGTCTGAAGTGAAAACTAAAGCCCTTGAGGGACTGAGAACCTGTACATTCTCCAATATGAACTTAGGCTGTCTAAGACATTAAGTGCCATGGGAAGCTGAGCCACAGGTTCTGCAACAGCTACAGCACCTTGGGACCATGGAGGCATAAGGAGCTCTAATGCCTGGCACACTGAGAGAACAAGACCCAGATTTGACTCCTTGATCACCCAAAGACTGATGTTGATTTTGCTTTCAGCCCTTTTTACTACATATTTTGTTTGTAAGCCACATAGGACAAAGACAATTCCCCAGTCTGTGCTTGCACTGAGCTCAGTAAACCAAGTTAGGTTCAGCGCCATTCTTCAATATGCTAATGTAAAACACTCAGAACTGAGTTGCATATAGAATGAAAGTCATCAATTACTTCTTTTATCCTTTCTGCCTACAGCAAAGGCAAAAACGGTCTTAAGGACTTCTCCATACGACCATTAGCTGTTGTGGTCCACGGAAGTACCAACTCAGCCTGCTTCTCAGGAGCATTGTGAGATGGTGGAGGGGGAAATATCATGGTAAACTCACAAGTATGTGGTGTACCATAACGTCTGTTGCAGTTTAAGTTTGGTTCTTTTCTATCATTGCACTGCCTTTTTTCTGGGCATGGACACTGCTCTTTCTTTGATTTCTTTGGCCACCAAGAATGGAAACACAGAATAAGAAGGGTTCTTCATCTCCCCTCCATTGTCCCACAAAGTAGACAGAGACATAATACAAGGTATCACATGTAATCTCTCAAATATGAGGTCTCTGGATGAAATGAAGGTTGTCACAAAAACCACTTTAATGGCTCTCTCATGCCCTGACTGAGATGGGACTCTGGCAAGACTAGCGATTGCTAAAGGCAGTAAAATGACATCTACACATACAGAAAAAGACTTTGGAGCACAGAGTGCTGCATATTTTCTTTTCAGGATAGTTTTAGCAAAAAATGAAATAAAACAAAAGAAGTGTAAGGCCAGAGAATCTAACCTCAGTTCTTTTTCATTATTTAAACAAAACATCTACAAAAGCAGATTCAGTGGAAGTTAAACAAGCTCAGTCACAATTTTCATTTGTTAATTCAAGGTCTTTCTGGAGATACATGAGAAATACAAGGGAGAAGCTCTCTGCCTCCATTAATACTTTATGTCAGAGTTACCATTTTGGTCTAGAACTGCCTTGTTTCAGCTTCTGAGAGTATCAATGTAACATGTTACAGACTGCTGCATAAAGCGGTTTAATTACTATCAAATGGTTAGCTCTACAGCGTGAAGCACTGAACTGTGTTATTGATGAACAAGCCTGCGAAATTAAACCACTGACTGGAAATTGTTCCTTAAATACCTTTGACATACTCTATGTGTAAACTAAAATTCCAAGTAATGCTTACTATCTCTTTAAGGCGATTCTTTTTGTTTGGTTGGTTATTTTTTAACTTATTTTTTAACTAGTGATAATAGGTGGGATTGTGGATTCGAGGCACTGAATTAGAGAAGACCTGAATTAATTTGCTCAAAAGTAGCACTGTAGCATTTCACTAAAAGAAGAATTAAGACTCCCATTGAGCAGACAAAATCTGTCTGATGTTTTTAATAGCATGTACGATTCCTTTGAATAGGCCCTTCTTGAGTCCTACCCTGCTGAGATTAATGATCCTAGCTACAGGCAGAGAGAAAAAGGAATCCACTTTTTGTTTTACAGTTGGCATTTAGGAGCAAATTAAATCCACTTGGATGCAAATTCAAGTAATAATGTAATGGTTTGCCAGCTCTTCTCACATCTTAATGACTTACACTTATAAAATCCACTATGATGATGACAGGGTTCATTGGGTAGTTTTTGAATGGTTAATTTTGTCTTGTGCATTCCAGGGTACCAAATGCTGCTGACTGGAATTGTTCAGAAGAGTCTCAGACTTGAGAGTAGGGGGAGTGCTTAACATCATTAAATAGCTTATCAAGAGTAGAATATGAATGAGCACTGAACTCAAAGCAAAAAGGTAAGTTAAGAAAACCCAAACGAGAAAACACAAAAGGAAAGGTGTCTAGAAGTAGAAAAAAAAAACCCTCAGTACATTGCAAATCAGGACAGACTGAAAACTAGCAGTCAGCCTGCTGGGCTGTGACTAACTAAAGAGCATAAACACTGAATAATTAGAAACCCCTCTTAATTTAAAACCTGATTTTAAACCAGAAATGAAGTATCTAGAATATCTGGGATTTATATAAATTTTTAGGACATATTTTTGAAAATTCATATACACTTCATAACTTCCTTCATAGCAGTATTCCCAATCAAAACTTTCCAAACAGTTTCAGTGTTCTTTGCAAACTGCATGGATGCCAATGTTGAGCATACACACATAAGGCTCATGACCTCACTACTCGCATCCATCTGAGAAATCATAAATGAGTGTGGATGCAAATTCAAGTAATAATGTAATGGTTTGCCAGCTCTTCTCACATCTTAATGACTTACACTTATAAAATCCACTATGATGATGACAGGGTTCATTGGGCAGTTTTTGAATGGTTTTTTCTTTGCTTAAAGTCTTTTCCCTTATGAACCACAGCCTCACTTACCTTTTTTACTTTACATTTTGCATCTACATTTATCCTGTCACTTTCTACTGTAGTTGTTACAACTGCTAGATGCTCTGGGCAGCAAAACCTCAATTCCTGTTGGGATTTACTGAATGTTTTTTATTATGAAGGGAGTAAATAGTCAGTAGCAACATCTTCCTCAGCAGATGATTCCTGCAGGACACCTTCCTTCAAGAAAGTTGTCCTGGTTTAGGCTTCCACCCCACCAGACAGAATATATAATACCCCTGCACCCCTCCTTCTTCCCCTAGAGGGAAAATTTAGGTAGGACAAGGTAAAAGGAGTAAATAAAAACACTTGCACAGAATTGGAAGTTAACAAAAAGTAATGTTAACCAAAGTACAAAGTATTAAGGGAAGAGGAATATATATACACAACTCAATTTTCATAAGGAAGTGGATTTGGCTCCACTGTGCTGCAAAGCAGCTCCCATCCAGCAACCAAATTCCCCACCACATAGCAAAAGTGAAAACTAGGGACAAAAAAAAACTCCTTGGAAGTTCCTGCCCCAAACAGAAAGTAAGAAGGAAAGGGAAGAGAATAAGGAATAAGATGATGCAGTGTGTGTCCCTGGGTGGGATTTTCCCATCTGGATCGTTTCCACCTTAAAGTCTAGCGGTTAATCCTTATCTACAACAGAAGTCCAGTTGCATTCTGGCTTGGTCCAGATGAATTTAAGCGGTTTTGCAGACCTCAGCTGAACTGTCAGGAGTTATTCCAATAAGCTAGATTTCCTGCCCAAAATTTTAACAACCAGAAAGATTTGTCAGCTCTGGAGGAAGACTTGTGCTATGCAGAGTTATTCCAGAAGTGTTAGTAGCCTAACACCTACGGTACATGAGCAAAAGCAGAGATACAATGGAGAAACACATGAGGTTCAAGCTGTTAAAACCTACTCTTCCAAGAGCAGTCATTTCTGTTCTACTCAAGCAGCTCTGTCATTGGATACTGGGATTTGGGCTAGGTCAAAACCCAACTGACATTTGAAGCCCATACAATTCACTGTGCAAGCTGCATTTAAAATTGCCACAGGACTGTAAAGCCTCTGTTCTTTCCCTTTTACTATTCACTACTGCAGTCAGAACAAATTTAATTTGAGAGAAAGGCATAGCCTGGCAGGTTTTAGAACAGGACCAGAACCATCCATATCAATATCCTTAAAAAGACAGGTGACATTCATATCGAAAGAAAGATACTGACCAAGGTTGAGCTACAAGGATAATGAAGGAACTGGAATATCTGTCTTATGAGAAAAGACTGAGAGACCCGAGTTTGTTGAATCTGGAAAAGAGAAGAGTGAGAGGAGATCTTATTCATGTTTATAAGTATCTGAAGGGTGGTTGTCAAGAAGAAGATGCTAGTCTTTTTTAAATGGTGTCCAGTGAAAGGACAAGTGTCAACAGATACAAACTGGAACACAGGAAGTGTTTTTTCAAGACCCATCTGGATGCATTCCTATGTGATTCCGCTTTGACATCTTTCAGGAATCTCTTACTAAGAATCTAAATTAAACTAGCTGCTAAAATACAGTATGTCTGTTTTGGTAAACTGAATCTTGCTGTTAAAACAAAAGTAACTAAGTTAATACAAAGAATGCAGGGGTAGTACTAGGAGTTGTACCAAACACAGGAAGAACAGGAACAAAGCTCCTAAGGGATGAGAACCATACCACATTTCAAAGCAATGCAAACTGTATCAGTGAAATAAATTAAAATGAGCCTGAAAAACTTATTTGAAGAATATAGTTGCAGTGGTGCTCAGTGCATGAAGTAGGTAATTTCCAGATCAAAAATCTGTTAAGAGTAAATTTCTATAATTCAGTTCTAGTAGTTCTGGCTTACAACACAAATTTTGTAATTTACAGTACTTGTGTTTGCATGCTTCTTATCATGCATGTACCCCTACTTAAGAGGATGACAACAGTCCAAAAAGAAACAAAGGCAGCGTTAGTAACTTTAAATTTGACAAGGAGAGTTAGTGAAGCAATTCAACAGCTATACCATTCTACAATAAAGGGAGTTAAACTCAAATAACTTTCTGCCACATGCCATGGGAAATGGCAATGCTTTGTAACTCTTCTGGAAATACCGACTGCCCTACAGGGCTGCTTATACATATGCTCTCCTCAGATGAGCCTGCTGCAGTGAAACATGAACTTGAGAAGAAATATTTGCATCTATATTGCATGAGAAAGAGAAGGGAAAGTTTCCTTTGCAGGTGACTTTGTGTTGTGTAAAAAAACAGACAACACTTTAAAGTTTTGCAGAAGATGACTTGAAGAGAGACTCAAAATGAACATGGAGTGCATGTGAAGGAGACTGAGTTCTCAAGAGCAGCAAAGCACTGGTGTCACAGATATTTCAGAAAAATAATTGGAAAACTAAAAAAAAAAATTTAAAAAATTTAAAGAGGTTTGTTGTTTTTGTTTTTTTTTTAATGAGACTACTCTGGACTACTAATTTAGCAATATTTTCCTTGTTCCTGTTTCCTTTTCTGTACCTGCTACTGCTCCTGTCACCATAATTAATTTTGCTCAGTTGAAAGTATAAACAGGAAAAGGACCTCCTTATCCCCTAAAAACATAAATTGTTTTATTTTCAGTCATGGATCTGCAAAATTCGATTTTGCTCATACTGCTGAAAAGCCTCAGGCCAATTCTGACAGTGTAAGTCCAACTGTAAGAGGGAACATGAGCAGCTCTGTAAATTAATTTTCTTGAAATACATTAATAGTCCTAATGGCCCTCATTCTTGAGCCAGGAGGGAGGCTAGGAAGACAGAAGAACAATTGCACTTATCTTGTCATGCTTGTTTTTTATTTTCCCAGAGCTTATGGGGAAGAATACTCTTGTTTTCCCTACTCCCTACTGTCATGTCCTCCTCAGAATGACCTACTCAAGCCTCACATCTCAGTAAGACTCACTGAAGAGGAGAGTAGTTCTGTCTGGATGTAGACTGCTGCAGGCTCTGTAGGAAGCATAACTTCCTTTTTCACATTTGCAATGAATACATCATTCATCAGCCCATTGCTGTAAATCCTATTAACCTGCATTTCAGAACAAAAGCAGGTAAAGAAAAAAATCAGTAAGAGAGAAATGTTATTCATCGATAGCTTTCTAGTCATAACTCTAAGACACAAGTTCCAATACACTTATTCTGATATTTTTTTTCCTCTGGATATTCATTTGACACTTGATGAATGCAATCTTCTTAAAGTATGTCTTTGCTTCTGTTTCAGGATCAAAAAGCTAAAGAACACCATACACAATTTTCTCAAGTAGGAGAAGCTGAGTCTTGTTTATCTGCCAATAGCTAACTGTCATTAATGAATATGTATCACAAACGACCCTAGACCATAAGGGTCCTTTGAAAATTCATGTCCATGAGGTATACAGAAAGAAAAATTTCTGGAACTGCCTGTATTCCTGAGATATTGGTCACAACAATACATTTGAGGCTCCCCTGAGAGAAGGTAGTGGAAAGCTGACAGGACAGAGCTCAAAATGAAAAGCATCCTCCTTTTCAGGAAAGGGAATTACTCGGCAATCTCATTTCTGGTGATGGTCCTTGAGGGGAAAGAAGAGTCACAGCAACTCTTCCAGCTGCTACAGTTTCTAGATGTCTCAGAAAAGCCTTAATCTCTTCTTTTCTATGGCTGCATAGTCTGGAGAAGAGAAGGCTGTGAGGGGATCTTATAATCATCTATAAATAGCTCAGGGGTGGGTGTCAAGATGAAGGTCCCAGTGAGAGGACAAGGAACAATGGGCAGCAAAAGTTAGAACACAGAGGAGTTTCCATGTCAGTGTAGGGAGACACTTCTTTGCAGTGCAGGTGATAGAGCACTGGGACATGCTGCCCAGAGAAGCCTGACTTAGGTGATCCTGCTTTGACAGAGGTGTTGGACTTGATCTCTGGAGGTCCCTTCCAACCCGTAACATTCTGTGATTCTTTTTCAATGGCACAAGGAAAATGAGGATCTAATTACCAACATTTGCTGCAGTAGTCTCTTTTGGCACTCAATGTGGACAATTTTTCTACTCCATTTTCTATTTTGTCACAGCAAAGTTGCAGCAGATAAGACATACCACAGACCTGTGGTCATTTCAGTCCATTGCTTTTAAAGTGGTAACTGAGATGCAGATTTCAGATGCAGGTATGACTCTCCTGATCTACTTCACCTTCACCATTTATTAGATTCTTTTTTGTCTAGGTGTACATGAAATGATCAGGGCTCAGCAGAAAGACTAATTTGGTATAATGCAAAATTATGTAGATATTCTAAAACCCTGCATACATTAAACCACCTCAATGGGAAAACACTTCAATAGGAGGAAAAAAACCTTTAGAAATTATCTAATTCCATCTTACTCCCTGGTAAAATGAATTGGATCCAGTTTGATTCCAGTGTCACCATAATAGCAATTAGAAATGAGAACACCCGTTTTAGGTCAATTGGTCTGCATACTGGAAAATTGCAAGATAGCTTTCTATGGTTTATTTTATAGCAATTCATCCAGTCATTGCTAACGGAGACAAAACTTGATCTAAATCACACATCACTTTATATGTACAGTGGCTTAGGAAAACTTCATTTTACACATAATTTCCAAGAATTTCTAGATCTGTTCACTCTTCATTCTGACTTGTGCATGACAGAGAGAAATCCAGACCTTTGTTGGTGACTGCAGTCCCTCTAGACTGCAGTCTAGAGTGAAGAGGAGAGCTTTCTTCTAATTCAGCAGTCTGACCATTCCTCCTTTCTTTTCTTTGCTCACTCCTGGTAAGTGCCTATGCAACATCAGGCTAGAGGAACCTCAAGATAACATCTAGTGCATCTGTGTGCCCCCGGGCAAAATCAAGTAGAGTTAAATAATTAATAGAAAAACATAGCTAATTTGCTTTAAAAATTTTTAAATGGCAAATGATGATTCTGTTTCTTTGTGAACTAAGCTGTTCTAGCACTGAGTTGCCACCACCATCAGGAAGCTGCTTATTGATTTTTAATCCAAAACCTCCTTGCCTAAGTATAAGCCTATTAATTTTTGTCCTATCCACTATGAATACGAAGGAAATATACTCCATTTTTGCAGCTTTTCACTTACCTCAGGGTTATCATGGTGCCTATTTCCAGTTTTCTTCTACCCGAAGAACTCAAATTATTTAAATGTACTTGATAAGTTATGTTCAAGATTTCTAGCTATTCTCAGACCTTCACTGATTTGCCTCCAGGTTGCCCAGATCATTCCTGAAAGGAAATATCTAAAAGTGGATATCAAGCTCAAGGTGAAACTCTGAGGTATGCTTTGTAAAGAGAAAGGTAACCTCTCTGATCCCCATGCAGTGAGCCTCTCTCCACCATTTAGTAGCTGTAAAGTGGCATACCTTTGCTCATCTACATAGTACATAGAGCAGGGACTGGCTAACCAAAAAAACAAAAATCAACATAATTTGAATAATCATGGAGGAAGTCTTAAGCCTTCTTATGCTGGAACACAGACATGCAAGACAAGTTACAAGATTTTATCTCTACTGCTGACATAAATTGCAGATGAAAGCAAAAGACAGACTGAGTGCATCACAAAACATAGTAGAAGTGAAATATTCCAAGTAAGAGATGCAGCATTTCCTACTATGATGTGATGCAGCAGAAGGCAACCAAAAGACTCTAAAACAATCAGACAACCAAACACAGTTTCAAAATTTCAGCATGACTGTATGGAAGAAAGTTGTACCTCAAGGTCTATCAAACTATGGATCTGTTCTGCTTACTTCATTGATGAAACAGACAATGCTGTTTTTAGCACCCAATTCCTGCTTCTCAGCCCAAATCAAAAAGCAAAGTAAGTATTGCCCCCTAAGAGAAAATAGGGGTCACAACAGTTCACAACAATTAAAGTTTGTTAAGATGCTTCTCAAACCAGTGAAAAAAGCTTCAAAACTTGTCCTTTAAGGAAGCATCATACAAGTAATTTCAGGTTTTATGAAGCAGTAAAAAATGTTAATTTCTAAGTTGAGAGCTGCAAAAACCTCTGTGCTGCTTCTAGTGTGAACCAATGATGACAGCTTACTTCCAGCCTTAGAATAATTAATACCACGTTCAGCTAATACGAAGTAGAGAACTTGCACTGTACTTAGGTACCTCCAAAAGTTCAAAGATTAATTAGCACAAATCTTTCACAAGTCTTTTAGTTTCTTTAATAAAAAAAGCCAATATCTGTTTTCCTGTTATCTTGGTTGGACAAAATCGTTCTGAAAAATCTGGCTTTGCACCTTGTGGCTGGTAGCTAACCATTGTCATTCTTTATGTCACCTATGCTTTGATCTGGGGAGTAATCTGTATAAAAGATGAGAATGATTGTT
>VWZE01013572.1:660694-751478 GCA_013396675.1 Eubucco bourcierii
GGGGGGGTAAGAAAAAAAAAACCACAAGAAAACAACACACACAGAGGGAAAAAACAAAACAAAACACATGTGAATGAAAAAAAAGACCAACAAGGAAAAAATAGACGAGAAAACAAAAAGGTCAAAGCTCCTTTATTCCTCTCCTCTGTAGCTAGTTTTACAATATAAGCTAGCATCTTGTTCAACACAGATCGAAATGTTTGACAGGGATGCGTCTAACTTAAGAAAGAATTAAAAAATTTGTCACAAGGAGAACAATGCCTTGTTCTGACTGCGTTGTTCCAAGTGTCGCATGACCTATACTGAAGCAAGACATAATTCTATCTGAAGAAATGTGTGCGTGTGTGTAAACTCACAACAAGGAAGGACAGACAGTAAGACCCTGAATTTGAAATAATCTGACAAGGATTAATGAAAGTATTTCATTTTAAGAATTATTTGATTAGTATTTGATGTGAGTAGTGTTTTCAGTAGCCATACTTCCGCATTACAGCTCTATGACTAGTCAGATTATTATTCATTTTTTTATTAGAGTTGCAAACCCCAAGAAGCTTTCGTAACAGCTGAACAACAGAGGCACTACAGACACAAGGAAGCTATCCTACCCTGCTGCAGTAAGGGACTCCCAGACATATAGAGGTGTTTCAGCAACATGAAAATCAAGTGAACAATAACAGACAAACCTGAAACATTGTCATGTTGGACATGTGAGCAATCCAAGCTGTGCTAACTGATAGTTGTGGGTTGAAGTTTCACAGCCTACATGAAAAGATTATCTGAAGGGCCAGGTATGCCACATGCAAGCTGCCTCTGGAGGAATGAGCAAAAACTGGGACCAAAGCAAAACAAGGGGTGTTTCGAATAGATAGTACCAACCGCCTAGTTCCCTCACAGCTTGCACCTTGACAACTTAGACCAATTACAGAATGCCACAACAGTTTGTATCTTGGCGATCTGGGCCATCTGCTTGGGGTAACAGCTTGTCCCTTAATGATTTGGACCAATTGCTTTGTAATGGGCTGGCCTGAACAGTCTGTTAGAAGGATATATGAATGCACGTTCATAGTCAATACATTGGCATTGCTTGGATCATATTGATCTGAATGTGGCTCTGTCCAGAAGCTCCCACAAAGAAGTCCCTGCTACAACTAGATCAGCAGGAAGTAACCAGAGCACCAGTTTGCTGATCAATACTGTTTCACAGGGGCACAGCCAACATTTACCTTAGTATTTAGCCTACAGATAACTACATTTACTAAGGAATAACCTTTTGAAGCCATTTATGGTCCACAGAGCTTCATCATCAAAATGGAGATGTAATGTCCAAGCTTCTTCCAGTGAAAAACCTTCCAAACCCATTTTTCTCTGCTTTTTCAGTGTTGCTATTTAACATTTCGATGTGATTACATTAATTTCCTATAAAATTTTGCACTAAGGGCAAGTGGCAGCAGTAGGGAGCAGTAGAGGTGGCCCCTGTGAAGAGTGGCTGCTGCTGGATATAGCCAGTTCCAATGGTCCCAGAGAAGGAGGTACTGGAGGCATCCCAGCAGAAACTACCCTGTGGCCTCAGGGAAGGGAAGAGTCTATTTCAGTTTTGACTATCAGTAAAGAAAAGTTACAGACTTGGTAATGTGAATGTGCTAAGTTTCTAAATTGCTTGTCATGTTTTGGAGTATGGAGTCAGAGACTCAGTCAACAGATTCATTGAGGCAACAGAGAGAGGAGGCATCAGCTGCTTGTAGCCTTTGAAAAGTAACGACTATAGACTGGTATACGAAAAAGAAAAAAGCTACTACAGAGAATAAAGGATTTTTGACAGACATTAGTGATACCCTCCTTCACCTCATGGTTTCAAACACCACTCTCAGCTGAACTATCTTTCTCCTCTCAATTTCAGTGTTAAACCATATGATCTGATCATACACCACATAACTGTGACCATTGTCCACGCTGCAGAGCAGCAAGTCAGGGAGAAATAGACCATCTGGAAATACGCAAGTTTGCCATGTTTTCTCAAAAAAAAGAATCCAAGAACCACGTACAGCAATGCCTTGAACTTCCAGTATTTGGGGTAGTGGGAACATACATGCGTGTAAAGTGGTGGAAGTTGCTTGCTGTGGCAGTTTAGTGGTGGAGGCTGGTTGCTGTGGAGTTTGAGCCCATGTGCCTTTAAGAAACCACAAAGTTACAGACCTCCAGAAGCTAGAGGTCCAGGAGGTATACCAGAAAGTGTAACCTTTGTATTTCATATCCATAAGTCCTGCATCCTTATAAATTTGGCTGAAAAGTCATTTTCTTTTTTCTTTTTTATCTCCTCCCAAGGATACCCAGGTTCTTATCTCCTGCGGAGGAGTGAGGGCTGGCTGCTGACCTTGGTGATGCTGTCAATTAGGCCTAGAGCAGCTTAACTGGGGCCTGGAGTTGTCAAGCTGCATTTTGTGCTGTGTCACAAACGGTGTGGTGATGGAGGGCAGAGAAGCTCGGGGAGGGAGGGGTCATGAAAGCCTGGGTTGGTTGCCCTGGTGTGAAGGGAGTTTTGCTTGAATCTTTGGGTCAAGGAACTTCCTTGTTAATCCCAGACTACGGATTTCTTTGTCTTTTAATATGCTTTGCTATGCTCACCACTATAGAACTGTAGCACTGTAGTATATGAATTGCTTCTCCATTTAAACTTTTCAGTTCTCCAATCCTTTGTGTGGGAGGTTTTGTTTTGCCCCTTTTGGAAGAGGCAAAAGGGCAATCTGTCCCAGTTTAAACCAAGCCACTCTTTTATATGCCTAGGGTACCTCAATCTTAATACCCCAACTATGCAAAAGGATAAACCTTAAAGTAGACAGCTCCACAGAAATATTGTTGCTAAGTACAGGTTTCACAGAACGCTGCATTACACAGAGAAACTGTAAAGATATCAAAGTTTAAACAAACACTTGGTTTTCATGCATAATGTCAGATCTAACAAGCAAATAGACCTCTCTCACCTGTTAATTTTGTTTCATGAAGATTCTTACCAGAATTCAACAGCACAGTGGGTGTCACACAGCTTGGGAAGAGAACAAAGTAAGGGGTTAACCCTGTTCAAGTCTCCCACTTTGCATTTTAACAACGCCTGGAAATAATAAAACTATTCATAATAGGTGGTGTGGGTGTTTGGGCTTTTGTTTGTTTTTTAATAAGATGAAACTATAGTATTTTGTCCTATAGTATTTTGTGAGTAAATACTTAAAGCCTCATGTAATCACTAGTTGCCTTCTTCCATAAGCAGAAAGGAGCTTCCTGCATCCATCTAGTGGATAAGCAGGATAATCGACCGCAAGCAGTATAAGTGACTGCTAAAATCTTCTTTTCAAGTAAAAATGTTTACTTATGCTAGTTAGCTCTTAAAGTGTTCCAGTTTTGCCTGTTCCCTGTATGCATACATTTCAAAACTGTGCATTTTGAACCTCGTAAATAAGTTCTCTGGTGAGATGTAATGTAAATAAACAATTTTCATAGTTATTAACAATCTCTGCCTGGACATCAAAATTAATATAGGTTATTAATTTTGCATCATTTCATAACAGACACGGCAGATCTATTACTGCCCAAATCCTGCCCACTCCTCCCTCTACTCCTATTGCCAACAGCCAGGTTATAAAAACACGAAAAGGGTTTCTTTGCAGCACAGAGACAGGACATGGGCAAGGCTGCTTCCTCAGCTCCAACAGCAATTTGTGCTTCTTCAAAATGACCATGTGAGCATGTCCTAGGAGCAAAATGTAGTCTTGGTTTCACACTCCCTACTCATCAATTGCCCACTTCTCCAAAGGGAAAGAAGTTGTTCTGACTCCTTGATGGTGGTGGCAGAGGATGGGGCACTGCAGACACCCCACACTGGGACATAACCTCTTTATTCCCAGGGTGCTTCTGGGACATGACCTGACCTGTGGTACTTGTATCACTCACATTTAGGAAAATGTAGTCAACATTTAAAATAAGTCTTTTATGTCCCTAAATTCTTATGACTACAACAAATTTAACACTTCAGATTTAATTTTGTAAGAATAACCTGTAGTTTGTTTTCAAGAGTATTTATTTTTAAAAGGATATTGCCACCAAACTGTTGAACACAGAATATTACTTCAGGAACTTTAATCTTTGAGTACTAATATTAAATCAGCAGTTATTTATTGCAGCACAAAACAAAGATTACTTCTTTACTTAATTACTCAAACAATTCAAGACAAACTCAATATATGACTAGTGGTCCAAAGAAGGATCAGTACAGAACTGCAATGGCTCCAGAAGAAACTGCAAGCAGATCTACCATGGTCTTGCTTTATTACAGGATCACAGAATGCTAGGAGTTGGAAAGGACCTCTGGAGATAATCTAGTCCAACCCCCGTGCTAACACAGGTACAACTAGGTGAGGTTAAACAGGAACACGTCCAGGCAAGTTCTGAAAGTTTCCAGAGGAGACTCCACAACCTCTCCAGGCACCTGTTTCAGTGCTCCATAACCCTCCAGGTAACAAAGTTCTTCCTTAAATTCAAGTGAAACCTCCTGTTTTCTACTTTGTATCTGCTGCCCCTTGTCTTATCACCGTTGAAAAGAGCCTAGCCCCACCCTTTACATATTTATATGCATTTATAAGACCTCTTCTTTTCTTTTGCAGGCTAAAGAGCCCTAGGTTTCTCAGCTTCTCCTTGTAACAGATACTCCAGTCCCCTAATTATGTTCATGGTTCTCCACTGGACTCTCTCTAGTAGTTCCCTATCCCTCTTGAACAGGGAAGCCCAGAACAGGACACATCAGTCCAGGTGTGGTCTCACCAGGGTAAAGCAGAGGTCGGGGAGGACCTCCCTTGGCCTGCTGGCCACACTCCAGAATACAATTGGCCTTCTTGGTCATGAAGGTAAATTGGTGGCTAATGGTGACCTTGTCCACCAGCACTCCCAGGTCATCAATCACAGAGCTGCTTTGCAGGACGTAAACCCCTAACCTATACTGATGCATGATGTTATTCCTCTGCAGATGCAGGACTCTACACTTGTCCTTATTGAAATTCATGAGGCTGACCTCTGCACAGCTCTTCAGCCTGTCCAAGTTTTACTGCACGGCACAAGGCAGCACAGCCTTCTGGTGTGTCAGCCACTCCTCCAGTTTTGTATCATCAACCAACTCAATGAGTGAAGAGTGCACTCTTTTCCTTCGTCCAGGTCATGGATGAATATGTTGAACAAGACTGGACCCAGTACTGACACTTGGAAACACCACTAGCCACAGGCTTCCAACTAGACCCTGCACTATTGAGCACAACCTTTGGTGCTCTGTCATTCAGCCAGTTTTCAATCCATCTCACTGCTGACTCATCTAACCCACACTTCCTAAGCTTACCTGTGAGGATGTTATGGGAGACAGTGTCAAAAGCCTTGCTGAAGTCATGGTAATAACATCCACTGTTCTTCCCTCACCTATCCTGCTGGTCACACCACCAGAGAAGGCTATCAGATTGGTCAGGCATGACTTCCCCCTGACTATTATCCCTGATAATCTTCTCCTTATTGTGCTTAAAGATGACCTCCAAAATGAGCTATTCCATCACCCCATTCACTTGCCTTGCAGAGCAGTATCTCTAGGGTAGACTGAAGGAACAATTGTCTGAGGCAATTTCAAGATCTGGCATCCTCCAAAAAAATGGAGGGGAAACTGAAACTCCTTGGGAAGGCTTCTCAGAGCTAAGCTTGCATTTCTCCTAAAGACAAGAGACAGAAGCACAGCAGCCAACAGGTGAAGGCATTCCTGTAAAGCGTTAACCCTTCTGGGGGTGGTCTGAACCTGACCCCAGGGGTAGTGACTAGCTCACTCCCACTTCCTGTCTACAAAACCAGAGGAACTTCCTGTTTCTCTTTCTTTGTGACTTGCCTGCCAGCAGCACCCTTGTTCCTGCCGCTCCTGCTTTTGCCACGTCACCATCCTACCACGTGGTGGGACAATCACCTCCATCTATTGCCACCAATCTGGTTGTATATATACTTTGTATCTTGTTTCCCTTCCCTATACCTTTTCATAACTCCCCTTACCTTAAATACCTTTTATTTATTGTTAAAGTTTTTCTTTTAACTTCCAAATCAAAGCAAGACCATTCTTTGGGTGTTTTATCCATTTTTGCTCTCTCCATCTAATTTCTTTCTTTCCAAAGTGGGGAGAGGGGAAGGCATCCTATTATTGTATTGTTCTGTTAGGCTTTTGGGGTCCAGGAAGCTTAAACTAGAACCAATACAATTCCGCGTGACTGTAACCATGCTGGGGAACCTGTTAGAAACAGAGGTGTTCAGCAGGAACATTTATGTCCAGTGCTGCTGAATAGTTGTTCTTCCTAAGAGGAGGAATACCTGTTGGAGAATGCAGATGTTATAACCAGCACAAACCAATGAGAACAAGTTTCTGAATGTCTGAACATGAAGGAACATTATCCTCACTCCTGCACATACACTTCCATCTCCATAAGCCAGAATGTTTAGGAATATAAAAGGTGCACCTAGGCCTAGGTACCACACAGTTAAAGATCATGCCTCAGAAAACAACATAGCCCTGATCTTGAAAAAAATCCATATCCATGGGAGCACGCACTTATATGATCAACCTCAAACACATCTACAACTCATTCCAAACAATCCATCCCAAATAAAGATCTGGTCTGGTCTGCTACTGTGTTGATATTAACACAGAGAAGTATACATTGCTGGAAGAGGTTTTATTATTCTTCTGAAAAATAAAGATAAAATCAGGAGTTCATCTTCCTTTAAATATTCATGAGGAAAACCAACAAAATCATGACAAAAACAAAAGCAACAACCACCAAACAAATTTTATACTCAGAAGACTTGCAAAGAAAGGTTCAATTTAGATCAAAGAACTTTTTTTTTATTCTACTGGCAAGAAGTGCTGTCAATCCAAAACCTCACACAGGATTCTAAAAGTGACCCATGTAGCATCTCTGGACCGGGAAAATATGCGTCAGCCACTACTGCTTTAGTAAACTCCCTAGATCTTTGTCTGTTTCCCTTTATTTTTGCAAATAAAAAAAGTTCCAAAAGTGTAATTTCCCTACCATGATGTTCGGTTACTGCAGCAGTTAAAACAGAAAGTGTAAAATAGGACACAGAATCATAGAATCAACCAGGTTGGAAGAGACCTCCAAGATCATCCAGTCCAACCTATCACCCAGCCCTAGCCAAGCAACTAGACCATGGCACTAAATGCCTCATCTAGTCTTTTCGTGAACACCTCCAGGGACAATGACTCCATCACCTTGCTGGGCAGCCCATTCCAATGCCAATCACTCTGTGAAGAACTTCCTCTTAATATCCAGCCTATACCTCCCCTGGCACAACTTGAGACTGTGTCCCCTCGTTCTGTTGTGACATGATGGGATACAGCTGAGACCCACACAGCCATTCACTCACATATATCCCTACACTCATCCCACCCCTAGTGGGATAGGATGGAAAATCAGAAATAAAAGGCTGTGGACTGAGAGAAGTTTCGTAGAATAGCACAATGAGATAAGCACTATTAGGTACAATAACACTAATTGAATAGTATATAAAGCAGCACTGACCGCCATGGCCTGGCTCATCTTCCTGATCCGGTCCCGCTGCCGTCGGCACCACGGCACAGTAACCTACTCAAAGAAGCCGCGTTTGTCCCGTCCAGACCTCACTCATAGAGCGGGCATGACGTCACCAGAGATCGGATACTCCATTGGTTGACCAGACGCCTGTCTCAGCTGTGGCCTCTCACAGCTTCTCGCTTTGGCGGAATCCTAGCCGAGCGCACGACGCTCCACCGGGAGCAGGCAAGGCGAGAGACTCCCTCCCTCCCATGACACCAGCTCAGGGAGAGGCAGTTCAAGCAAGGGCTGCAGTAGTATGTAATTTGGTGTGCCCGGACAGCAGCACAGGCGAAGCCGACGCCAGCTCCCCCTCTCAGCATATACATGCCTACTGCTCTACTTCCTGTAAAATCCTGGCGCTGCTTGAAGAAGTCACCAAAAGCTTCACAGCTTTTCTCCCTCTCCCTCCCTCCGTGTCCATGAGGTCCGTTTCCCCCTCAAACACGTTCAGGGGCGGCCTGCAAGTCCCGAGAGGTGACGGAGCGGCAGCAGCTCAACCGATCCTGCCAGGGCTGCGGGACAGCACTTCCGCCGCCCTACCACCGGTGCGACCGTTAGGCGCGCGGCGGACCGTTAGGCGCGCGGCGGACCGTTAGGCGCGCGGCGGACCGTTAGGCGCGCGGCGGACCGTTAGGCGCGNCTTTTCCCCCATACCCTGTGGCACAGGAGAGGAAAAACAAGTATGCTACGATGCAAAATTATTGCAATAAGTGAAAAATAGGTCGGAAAACGAGGAAGTGATGCCAAGGATTTCACTCTGCATCTCCCGTGGGTAGACCAGTGCCCAGCGGGTTCCTGAGAAAAAGGTGGTTAACATCCCTAAACCTCCTCTCCACTCTGTTGCAGAGCATGATCTGCAGCGTGGAGTGTCATGGAATCATAGAATGGCTTAGATTGGAAGAGACCCTGGAAATGTCTACTGCAGCCTCCTTTCTATGGGCAGGGATGCCTCTCAACTAGATTTGTTTGCTCGAGGTCTCATCCAACCTGGCCTTGAGCACCTCCAGTTATATTACCTCCCAACCTCTGGTAACTCAGGACTCCACAACAAACCACAACCCAAAACCTTAACACTATTCTTGCTGAACCCATGACAGCACAAAACAAATCAGATGAGCTGGGGATACATAGGGGCAGTGATGAGAAAATTACAAAACATTTAAGTGGACTGAGATTAACTGGGAAGAAATCAATGGAATGAAACAGTTAAAAAGTTAACCAAGGGGAGAGAAAAAGGAAAAACTTCTCAAAATATGAGTGTGTTGCAGGGAATTCATTTTTATGCTCTTGTTTTCCCTGTGACCAATTCCTTTGCTTCCTTAACTGAAATGTATTTAGCTTACAGGGTTTTAGCCTAACAATTTGTCCACTTTTTTCTTTTTTCCATGCAAAAATTCAGCCCTAAAGCCATTCAAATACACAGGACATTCTTCAAAGTGGGAAAGAAGCAATTACTGAGCATATATTTGGGAATATGCCTAGAGGGGAGAAATCAAAGTAGTTTTCTGGACATATGCCAAATCCAGCTAGATTCAGTTTTTCATATATATCACTTCAGAGGTTATTGGAGTTGACCCTTTTCCTCACAGATCTGTAACAACAAACAATTCCCAGAGGCTGCTACTCTAAGAAAAAGACAAATCAAAACAAATCCTGATAACAACGTCAGGAAAACATAGGAAGTCAGAAAACCGCCTCAGAGACAGAAGCTGGTCTACTGAAGTTTAAAGTCTCTTGGAGTCTCATACCCAACTCTGACACAGAAAACCATACAGCACCACCTTGTGAGCTTATCCTACAAGTACTCCCAGAGAATATAGAAGTTAGTTGGGAATAGATTTATCAGATTTACAGCATGACTAGCAAAATGAGCAAAGACTTTGAAGCTTGCATTCAGAACATGTACTGTGTACAAAGTCAACTTAAAAAAAACAGTTTAAAGCAGATGGCATTCAGAAATAATGCAGGAATTAATGAAGACCAGAAAAATCACCTCTGTGTATATCTGGCAAACAAATACTGTACTACCAAAGTCCTTCACCAGAGGGTCTGCCAACAGTTCTAAATATCTTTGTATTTTCAGTTCTAAATGTATCTTTGGTCTGCCAACAGTTCTAAATGTATCTTTGAAATTTCCTGGTCTTCTGGTATCTGAAGGGAGCCTACAAGAAAGATGGTGAGGGACTTTTTAGGATGTTGGGTAGTGATAGGACTAGGGGAAATGGAGTAAAACTAGAAATGGATAGATTCAGATTGGATGTTATGAAGAAGTTCTTCACCATGAAGGTGGTGAGACACTGGAACAGGTTGCCTAGGGAGGTGGTAGAAGCCTCATCCCTGGAGGTTTTTAAGGCCAAGCTGGATGTGCCTCTGAGCAACTTGATCTAGTCTGAATTGCCCCTGCCCATGGCAGGGGTGTTGGAACTAGATGGTCCTTGAGGTCCCTTCCAGCACTGAAAATTATGATTCTATGAAAACTGCTGTTTTTCTGACCTCACTGGGAATGCAGCAACCCTGCAGCAGTGGAGATATTGTCAGTTTCACTATCTAGCTCTGAAAGAAATGATAACATCTTTCTGAAGTCTTCGATTCAAGAGCACATACATCAAGAGCAAATACATCCTTTTTTGGAAACTGGCAAAAAAAAAAAAAGTTTTAAATGTACAGCCACTGCATCTTTCATAGACACACACAGAGCACCATCATCACAACACAGTCTAAACAGAGAAATTTTGTATATTAAAATAATGAAGTCGGGAAAAGTCCTGACATGACTGCAAATACACAAGTGTAGGAGTTCCTTAGAATGCCACACTTGCACCCTTACCTGTCAATAAAGTTATGCTGAGGTAAACCCATGTATCTGTGAAATAATATCAAGGCTAGAATAGCAGAACTCTAAGCCTAGTACCTTATTTAGTTTTATCTTCCAAAATGAAAATGCAGGCAACTAATTTTTGTAGAGCTGGATCACTTCAGAATACCACTGGTTCCATGACTTCTCTGTCATTTTCCTGCTTTTTACTCTCCTAACTGAAAAAAAAAAAAAAAAAAAAAAAAAAAAAAGGAAAAGAGAGAAAAAGAGAGTAATAAAGACAAACAATGAAAAATAAGAAAAAGACAATGAAAAATAAANTAAGTGAAATGCTAACTTCACTAAGAAAGATTAACAATGAAATTGATTTCCCCACATTCACAATATGGTAAATTTTGAAGATTCTTATTCAGACAAGTTCAGAATAAATTCAAAAGAATATGTTCTCTGGTTTAATAAACAAATTCCCAAGAGCTTATGACAAGAAAAATAATATATTTAAATAAGAAGATTAAAATGCTAAAAGTGTTAAGATTAAAACTGAAATGTTACTATAAGGTCAGCCCAGAGCCGCCTTCTCTCCAGGCTGAACAGCCCCAATTTTTCATAGGACAGGTGCTTCAGCACTCTGATCATCTTTGTGGCCCTCCTCTGGACCCAACTCCAGCATAAATTACCTTGTCTCAATTCCTTTGCCTGAATAATTGATTTTTTTAAAACACAGAAATACAATAGCAGGTTCCCAGTGGTGAAGTCATCCTCCTTTTTGCTCTGTTCTCCGTGTCGTTAGTTACTTTTATGTTTAGAATTTGCTTTTAACCTGTGTGTGCCATTGGAGGTCAGTCTAAAAGGGCTCTAGATACTGGGAAAGCGTATCACTAATACGTTGCCTGACACAGGTGACCTTAGAGGGAGGGATGTATTTAGGTGCGCTTAAAGTCATAAGACATAGAGGGTGCTGTTGCACTGAATATCTAACTTTGTACAGTTCTGAAATCAAACATCTTTGTACGGCTCTGAAACCAGACATTGTCCGTGTATTTTTACTGAGTCTTACAGACGAAACTTAAGATATTTACTGTCGTTTACTAAAAACTAAATGCTATTTAAAAAGTCATAACTCGCTTTTCAGTCTTGTAAGAGTGAAGATGAAATGATGGCTGCTGCAAGATATTCTTAGCAATCCAGTCTCTATTTTATAAGCCCACAAATAAAGCATTCACTGCACTGCCCAAAACCAGATATAAGTTTCAAGTGTCATGGGAATGGTAAGATCAGCTCTTATTGTAGCAGTGTAGCATTGAGACCTTTTGTTGGTCTCATTTTTTTAACCATGAAGCATAGTTTGGTGTTATCCATTACTTTGGAAATATTCAATAGTCAATATTACTGCCATCCTCAAAGCAGGGAAAGTGGCAGGGGAAAGTAGTCATAGTTATAGATGGATGACTAATAGGGATTAACTAATTTTAAAATATTCTCTAATATATATTGTGCCCTAAATTGTCAGGAATTTCAATTTAGCTCAAACCTTTCAATAAGCAAGTTACTAATTTTATGATGTCTCTCTTAGATTTCTGATATATTTCTTCTATATCAGTATCCTACTCAAGTCATACAAAGGAAGCCCTTTGGCTTGTGCTAGCAAAAGACTTTCCTGTGTTTGTACTTGTAGGTAGGAGACGGTTTTTAAAAAAGAAGAAATACTTTATAAGTTCAAGTACCTGTGCAATTTTTAGAAGCTTTTTTTGTGGAAGGGAAGGAGAAGGGGCAGGAATAGGTTGCCTTTTCTTCTCCAGTTCCTTGCTCAAATCATATTGCCGTGAAGAAGCATCTGAAATATATAGCCGGTATAGCTTAAAGGCTAAAATCTAGGTAGCAAGGTAAAAACTAATTTGAAAATATACCCTTCCCTCTCTTCATAATTATCTTTGGGCTAGCTTTATGACAGTCAGGTAGGAACTGTGATCTGATCATTAGAGAAGAGAAGACTGAGAGGAGATCTCATTAATGTCTATAAATATCGGAATGGTGGGTGTCAAGTGGATGGGGCCAATCTCTCTTTGGTGTTCCACAGCAGTAAGACAAGGAGCAACAGCTACAAACTGGAACACAGAAGATTTCACCTCAGCATGAGGAGATGCTTCTTTACAGTGGGGGTGACAGAGCACTGGAACAGGCTGTCTAGAGTGGTTGTGGCATCTTCTTCTCTGGAGACTTTCAAAACCTGCCTGGATGCATTCCTGTGTGAACTACCCTAGGGTGATCCTGCCTTGGCACGCAGGTTGGACTCAATGATCTCTGGAGATCCCTTTCAATCTCTAAGGTTCTGTGATTCTGTGATTAGACTGACAAGACTGAAAATCCAACCCTTATGCTATTAGATGATTTACTTTGTGTGTTTAAGAACAAAATATTCTGTCTCATATATATAAGTTGTTTGCTGGTTTTGATTTTAAAAAAAAGTGTTCACATACCCTGAGTTTCAACTTATGCTGCCTTTACAATTTTAACAGATTTTATCTTATCCTATTTTGATACTGAAGATTTGAAGCACATGCACAAATTCAAATGAGAGTGGTAAAGACTACACTGTAGTGCTCACAGCTCTTCTCTTAGGAGCCCACAGCACAGTGATGAGAGGTCCAAGGACATTCTGGCTGGATCAATTACAATGCTATTCATCGAGTTGCTCGCTTGGTAGAGATTTTTACCATGAAGACATACTGGCATTTATGGGGTTTGTTTTGGTTGATTGGTTTTGTTTTTAGATAAATGGTAGATGAATGTTAGATGAAAAACTGAACAAAAACATTTTTTAAGTGGCAGTTTCTCTTCCATACTGTTACAAATATGAAAGAACAACAAAGAGCCCTGACTGATGGTAAGGAAGATGAAGTACATAAACCCTAAGGAACTTCCACAACCATTGTCTTCACTCTTTTCTGAAAAGAAACAGGGAGATTGCCTACCTGCTGCCTAACTCAATTTGAGAAGAACAGGGAAGTTATTGTTTTGCACTTGCCAGCAGGCCCATACTTCAAGCACATCTTACATGCATTTATTTGTACCACATGTTGAATGTAATAATTTAGATGACAAGCTCTGTGGGACATGAACTTTGCCTGTTTGAATGTTCAGCCCCTTGCATCCCACATGCCTCAATGGTGACAGCAATCTTTTTGCAAACCACACTGCGAAACGAAAAAAGTCAATAAAGAGATTCATTTTAGTGGATTCAGGACCAGCACAGTCATAATACAACTACAGTGCCTACATTAGTACAAATGCAATCTCTAAACCTTAGAGCAATCATTGTAAAGAGTTGAAAAATTGATTAACTGATTGATTCCAACAGCATGCTCAGCTTGGTAAAAGAGAAAGAAAAGCAAATGCCTGGCAAAGTTCATTGCTGAGGGCACTTTTGAAGTTTACATTTTGATGTCTGTTTGCTGGGAACAAGGGAAGGTGAAAGATGAGTCAGTTCTAGAGAAGTAGTTGATTATTAGTTTATAGAGGGACAGCTCAAACAATAATCTGTTGCACAAGAAAACTGAGGTTTGTCTATCAAGGCAAAGGACCAGTTTTCAGTGTAATGGGAGAATAGATGTTCTGTTCTTCTTCTGTTCTCTACAGAAATGTCTGTATAGATGACAATTCAGCAATAGTTTGTTACTATTAATATTTACTATATCATTAAGCTGATTCACTAGCATCTAGGTGCTCATCTAACGCAAAGCAGAAAACACGGGGCAGAGTAATATAAGGTGCTCTGAAATTCAGTCATAGGCTTTAATTGCAGAGTTGTTACCTTGCAGTTCTTCCTTTGACAAAAATTGAGTCATTTAGAAGCTTACCTTTTTTAATTAATTAATAACACAAACATATCTCCAACAGCAAATTAATCCAACCAGCATACTCTTCTAGAGCTCAGCCTGACCTGTGCTGGAGAGCCAGTAAGCTGAACCAGGTCACCAACTTGTCTTTGCCTCTACAGTGAAAAAATCCATCTGCTTTATCCATCTGATCTGGGATAACAGCTACCCTTGCTTGACATTCTCTTCCCCTTTTCAATAAGTTCTCCCAGACTGTCAATCTCTCTCTAACCTTCTAGCTGATCATTGTCTTTTGACCTTGGCTTTGGTGAATAACCAGGTTGGCAGTGATGTTTAGAAGTCCTATTTTGTTTGAAGTGATGGATCTTGCCAGAACTTTTAACTTCCCCTTGAATTTCTTTAACACTGAACTTCTTCTGACTGAAATAATTGCATCCCCACTTCCCCTTCCCTCTACTGGAGCAGGGAGTAACGCAGGAAAAGAACAAAAAGCTTGGAGACACCCAGTCTGTTCTTGTGGAAAAACAAGGTGCATACACTTGTTTATGCATGGTCTGTGCTTTCCCAAATTCGGGCAAAGCAAGCCTCTGGCTTCACCTAATATGGTTAGTTTTGGCAAAGTGCCATTCTGATTCATGAGACTTTGTGGGCAAATGGAGCCATCAGACTTGGGCAATCGATAAAATAGGAGCAAAGTTGCAAACAATGTCCTCTGTGCTGCCTCATTTTGCTGTGCTTTGCTGTTTTGCCTTGCTCTGCCTTGTCACGCTGCATGCTGCAGACCAGCTCTGCTGTGTGGCAACAAGCTTGGATGCTTTGAGCTTGTTTACATGGAAACTGCCATGCCTCAGTTTACCTGGGAGAAACATTAAGTGCCTTCACACAGTAGGCAAGAGTCATTACTGAAAGCTGCCCGAATTGGCCAGCCTTGGTGGGAAAAAGCTTGCCGGCAGGTAGCAACATCCTGGATCACACAGAAGGGGTTTACGCAGAAGGGGTAAGATGGGGAAAGCCACGTACCTCCCCGCTGCCAAAAGACCTCACTGCAGTTTGCATAGTGAGAGTGAGCAGGTTACTGCCATCAGCAAGACACTGTGCTTTTGCCTGCACACCTGCAAATCTCTGTGCCATGTCTGGAGCCCTGGAAAGGACACTGTCCACCCAGGAAGGAACCAAGACCAGGTCAGAAATCGTGAAACTCCCAACACCAACACCTTGGCAGAGTCCATGAGAAAACTCCAAAAGCCTCCAGCGAGTGTCATACCACCAGCAGCAACCCTCCAAGTGTTTTGGGTACTGACTGGAACTGTAATGCAGCCCTGGAAATCCAGAGATACTAGTTTGTGAGTAAATACTCTAAAAAACTCTTCATAATTAAAGCATTTGCTTTGGTTTGGTACTGTAAATGATTGTGCCTTCTGCCTTAGCACAGAGGAGCCTCTCGAGTGCCCTTAGAGGGCAAGTGGCATATTGACTGCAAGAATCTCTTTCCAAAAGTTCAAATTAATGTTTGTATTTAGCTAGTTTTGCTTAACTGTTTAAATTCCCTGTTCCCTGTGTAATTAACAACAACCATGCATTCAAACCTTATAAATAAGTTTTTTTTCTGAGATTTCATATTAATAATTTCATGTATTAATATTGTGCTTGGTTATTAAAATTACTAATTCAATAAACATAATTAATCTATATTACATCAATCCCCACTGCCCAGCACTTGCATCTGTGATACTGATCATTGATTAGTGACCCTCGTTGGATGAGGGGATAGAGTGTACCCTCAGCAAGTTCACTGATGATATGATATGAGTGGCTGACACCGTGTCAGGCTGTGCTGCCATCTGATGAGATCTGGACAGGCTGGAGAGCTAGGAGAAGGCAAACCTCATGAAGTTTAATAAGGACAAATGTAGAGTCTTGACATCTGTAGAGGAATAACACCAGGCACCAGTACAGACTAAAGGTCATCTTGCTGGAAAGCAGCCCCATGGAGAAAGACCTTAGAGTCCTGGTGCACAGGAAGTTATCCACAGAACAACAATGTGCCCTTGAGGCCAAGAGGGCCATGGCATCCTGGGGTGACTCAAGAAAAGTTCATCCAGCATGTTCTCCCCCACCTGTGCTCTGCCCTGGTGAGATCACACCTGAATAATGTGTCCACTTTGGGGCTCCCCAGTTCAAGAGAGACAAGGATCTACTGGAGAGAGTCCAACAGAGAGCTACAAGGATGATGGAAGACTTCAACATCTCTCCTATGTAGAAAGACTGAGAGAACTGGGACTGTGTAGTCTTAAGAAGAGAAGGCTGAGAAGGGATCTTATATATATAAATATATATATGAGCCTATAGATATTAATATATATATACCTATAAATATCTGAGAGGTGGGTGCTAAGTTGAAGGTGATGGTCTCATTTCCGTGGTGTCCCACGCCAGGACAAGGAACAGCAGGTATAAGGTGGAACGCAGGAGATTCCACCTCAACATAAGGAAGAAACTTCTTCATGGTGAGGGTGACAGAGCACTGGAACAGGCTGCCCAGAGAAGTTGTGGAGTCTCCTTCTCACAAGACAGTCAAAACTTGACTGGATGTGTTCCTGCATGGCTTGCCCTAGGTGATCCTGCTTTGACATAGGGGTTGGACTGGCTGATCTCCAGAGGTCCTTTACAACTCCTAACATTCTGCAATTCTATGATATGAACAGTTTCCTCTCATAGTTTGATCCCCTTTTACTGTATTTCAGTACATTTTTACATATTTATGCCAGCTATATTTATAGAATGAAATACTGAAATCAAAGCATATATATATATATATATATATATATATATATATGATTGGTGATAAAATGTTTTAAGCTACTAACCAAAACATCAAAAGATACCACACAGGTAGACTTTCCCTGCTTCCTGACTTCAACACTCTGGAAATTGACAAAGAAAAGTATTGTAGATGAGTCATTCAATGTCCACAAGAAATTGTGAAGGTAAGTTACCTGGACCAATGCCTGTAGTAAGTTTTGCTATGGCATTAAATTGCTATGGTAACAAAACCACTCACAGACTTAATTTGAAGCACATTTCTTTGCTCTGAGAAAGCTTTCCCATTTTCTACTTGTATTCCCAGCTCTCTGAAATCTGATATATAGTTCTTCTGAACAAACACAATTGTAGTAAGTCAAATAAACCTTTCAATAATAGCATGCAAAATTGAAATGGGAGGTCATGTTTAATCAGCAGACCTCAAGAAAGAAGTACAAAATGAATTAATAACTGGAGTACGAAAGGAGGAGAAACACTGCACTTCAGAGGATGCCCATATACCACACAAAACAATCACCACAATGCTGAAGCTAGAACATTTGCTGCTGTCAAAGACAAGTATTTCCAACAATGAGGGTGGATCAATGAGGTTGGATAACTTGAGAAAAGGTTGTGGTAAGAGCTTTACCACTGCTTGGAATCTTTTTATTAAAATAGCCTTTGTAAGACATAGGCTGTAGTTTATAGACAAGGCAATCAGCCCAAAACTGAATGACACTTTATAGTGACTGTATTAGGTAAGAGACTTTTAAAGTTTATTAACTGTCTGTTTTTCTGAAACATTTAATATTTTACAAACTGTAACAGAAAAGTACTCACTGACTAATGACTTAGAAAAAGCAGATGGTCTCCTCAGTCCTTGCTCAGTTCAGCAATAGAAGGAAGGATTTGCAATCAGTTTCCTACCTAAATAGAAAGTAAAAAAAAAAAAAAAAAAAAAAAAAAAGGGGGAAAAAAAAAACACAAAAAAACCCCAAACAACCCACCACCCAAACTCAAAAACCACAACCTCCTTGACTGCAGAGAAGCAGCATGTGGTGGAAGAGCAAATCAGGCTCTTATCTGAACAGATTATTTCTCAGCACAGGTGGCTACATCTACAGCTGCTTCTCCAAACACCTTCAGTTCATTTGTCAGAGTACACAGATTTCATATGCCAGTAATCTGAAGAGTGTTCCTAGTCCAAGCATGGCATGTGAATTTCCACAGCTTTAAAAGGAGATACTTTTGCTTCCCTCCATTTAAGGGCAGCTCAGAAAAGGCACCTGAAAATAATCCTCTGTGGTAAGCACCTTCTGTAGCTCTAAGCACTCTTAGCTCTATATGCCTTATCTGACTAGGCAAGCAAAGTAAATATAATTCCCCAGATTAAACTCTCCAGTGATTTTTATTCTGGGAGCAGAAGGTGGTTTGGATAAAAGAAAGAGACGAGAGACATCAAAAGGGAAAAAAAAGAACAGGAAGGCAAAGGTAAAGGAGAGAAGAGCAGACAACTCATGCATAGAAAAAAGACAGTCTAGACTTCAAAAGTGATTCCAACAGCTTAACTTCACTATCCACAGACACCAGTTCACTTGAGAATGGCTTGGTGGCTCAAAACATATCTTCTTCCTAGCAGTTCTGTGTGGAGAGAGATGGTTTGCTAGTGATGGGGATAGCAGGGGTTAGTCTGCTGGTGATATCCTGATACAACCTTCTTGAACACAGAATCACAGAAACATCCTGGTTGGGAAAGACCCATAGGATCACCAAGTCCAACCTATAACCATACTCAACATGATTCACTTTAAACCATATCCCCAAGCACCACATCCAAATAACCCTTAAACACATCCAGGGGTGGTGACTCCACCGCCTCCGTGGGCAGCTCATTCCAGTGCCTGACCACTCTCTCCATGAATTTTTTTTTTCTAATGTCCAATATAAACCTACCCAGGCTCAGCTTAAGGCCATTCCGCCTTGTTCTGTCTCCAACTACCTGTAAGAGGAGATCAGCACTAGCCTCTTCACAATGTCCCTTCAGGTAGTTGTAGACAGCAATGAGGTCTCCCCTCAGCTTCCTCTTCCTCAAACTAAACAGCCTCAGCTGTATGCTCCTTGTGAGCTCAGGTTTCAATACAACAGATGACAGTAACCTATTTTTCCTTCCCATTTACCAGGGTGTAGGAGAGGCATGTGAACAGCTGCATAGGGCTCAGCTTCCAGCTGGGTCTAAATCAGAAGAGCACCCAAAAAATCTCAATTTTTTTTTCTGCTGCATCACTAGAGAAATCATCTCGCCCTACAAAGTTTACTTCCTGACTACAATAAAACCCTGCTAGACTGCACAAATAATCAGGAAGCGAACTTGCCATGTGTGAGGCTCTTTAGTTCACACGGAGCAATCACAGAAAACTGAAAACACTTTGGCTGGCCACTGTCTTTACAGCCATCAGGCAAGCAGGTACTCAGCAGGAAACACACAGCAGCACACAGGTGGTTACAGAAATTAAACATTCTGCCAAAGGCTTCAAACTGCTGTCAGCTCTGACAAGATAAAGCATAACTAGACTTTCAGTGGCACAGGCTAGTTAGCTCTCAAACTACCACACTCTTCAAATGAAAAGAACATCTAATTGTAACTGTCAGTACCTAGCAAGGTTTGAAGTGCAGCATCAAGTAGAGCAGGGGATAGATGCTCCTTTCACATACATGAATGCTCACAATATATTTCCAGTGTTATGGAGAACTGTTTACAATGGAATTAACTCCCACAGTTTATGGAGCAAAATCTGCCAGTAAACACTGGCACATTGTCTGCAATGTGAAAGCCCCTGGCAAGGTGAGAGATGCTGGGAGCATGCACTTTTCTTAGATCATCACAATTGCTTCATTCCTCCCTTCAGACCCTATTTCATCTCTGGGATACCCCTCCAGGTCATTGCCAGGGTGCAGGCTGCTTTGCCAGGGTGAACTGCAAGTCAGGATCTGCCTTTTACTCATTCCTCAGCGTATTGCAGGAGATGGAAACCATTGGGAAGCCAGCTGTACCACGAGTTTCTTTCTGAAATGGTGCTTGTTCAGCAGCAAAGGGACTTTAGCTCCACCTCAGGTTTCCCTTCTTTAAAGCTTGTCTTCTTTCAAGTGGAACTGAGTGAAGAGCACACAATGCTGTGAACCTTTCTTTTCTGACTGTCGGTCTCCAGATCTATAAAGCTGTACTATCTGATATATTTCATTAGAGCATTTGTCTGACAAATGATACAATTCATGACATGAAGCAGGCACTACAGTCTTCATGTGAATGGAACAGGATACCAATTTCCTTTCTTCAGAAATGTTACTAAAGCTTTTGTTACTTTCTTATCATGGATAGACTAGTACAGATTTTAAAACCATTTTCATTGGATTCTGTGTTTAAATAAAAAAAAAAGCGAGCACCAGCAGACAATTTTCTCTAAAGTATTTAAACAGTTGGTTTTGACTAGGATAAGGGAATGGGATACAATAGTGCATTCTTGACATTTACATCCACATAATAAGAAGAAAGATTGAAAATGCAGAAAGGCATCATTTAAAAAAATGTCATGAAGCCTGAGATTTAATTGCCTTGTATTAGACCATTCATGTCACAACATATTGTAATGCAAACATGCTTTTAGTGTTTTAACTATCTTTCTCTTCAAAAGCCTTTGAAAATCAGGTGTAAATGCAGTTTCCTTATTAAGTATTTTCTTACTTCCATTTTAAACTATATGGGCAACTAAGAAAGATGCCGACATTATGGATAAGGTGATCTGAGTGGTGGTAAATAATTCTTACAGATAAAGATGAACAGATTGCACTTCCGAAGTTTAACAAAGAAAAATCAAAGAGCAATTTTAAGTATTCAGAATCTAATTCTGCAATGATAAAATGCAAAAGAATTTAGAGTACTAACAATTTTAAACAGTTCTTTAGTGTAGATAGAATACAAAGAACAAAAGGATTTCAATAGCACCCATTAAAGTGAAGTTTCAGTGAAACTGGTTGACTAATTTGCTTAAATTTAAGACTGATCAGACTGGCATCTCTATGTATTTTCATACTAGATGAGATGCTTTTTTGAAGGCCATTTACTTGAATAAGTTATGCTGAGCCCAAGAGTAATCAAGCGACAGTTTAGAAAACAAGGTCCTCAGGATGTCAAGAAACCTGTTTCTCTTTGTGGGGGTTAAAAAACAGAATCACAGAATTGTCAGGGTTTGAAGGGACTGCAAGAATTATCCAGTTCCAATGCCCCTGCCATGAGCAGGGACACCTTCCACTACATCAGGTTGCCCATAGCCACATCAAGCCTAGCATTAAAAACCTCCGGGGACGGAGCTTCTACTACCTCCCTGGGCAACCTGTTCCAGTGTCTCACCACCCTCCTGGTCAAGAACTTCTTCCTAACACCCAATATGAGTCTACCCCCTTCTAGTTTGGGTCCATTGCCCCTAGTCCTATCACTACCTGACATCCTAGAAAGTCACTCAACAGCTTTCTTGTACCCCCGTTGAGATACTGGAAGGCCACAATAATGTCTTCTTGGAACCGCCTTTTCTCCAGACTGAACAGCCCCAAGTCTCTCAGCCTGTCCTCATAGGAGAGGAGCTTCAGCCCTCTGATCATCCTCATGGCCCTCCTCTGGACATGTTCCAGCACATCCATGTCTTTCTTATAATAGAGGCTCCAGAACTGGATGCAGTACTCCAGGTGGGTCTCATGAGAGCAGTGTAAAGAGGGACAATCATCTCTCTTAACCTGCTGGCCACACTGCTCTTAGACTTCACTGATTTTCTTTCTCTTTGTTCAGCCCAGTTATACTGGTACATACTGAACTAAGAGCAGGTTCAAATGCCCTACCTCCCACAATCAGCTCAGAGAGGACCACGCTTCCTCTCTTACCCAGAAATCATTTACATCTGTCAGAAACATCTCAAGATTTTGCAAGTTCAGCTAGCTCCATCCTGCTCTTAGATGGTAACTGGCTAGCTGAAGAATCAAAGACACAGACCAGGTAGTCAAGTAAGTATTAAAATACAAATGCATTCATAGAATCATAGAATCATAGAATCATAATCATAGAATCAGTCATGGTTGGAAGGGACCACAAGGATCATCTAGTTCCAACCCCCCTGCCACCTTATCCTAGATCAGGCTGGCTAGAGCCTCATCCAGCCTCCAGGGATGGGGCTTCAACCACCACTCTGAGCAACCCGTTCCAGGGTCTCATCATTCTGAAGAACTTCCTCCTCACGTCCAATTTGAATCTCCCCACTTCCAGTTCTGCTCCATTCTCCTTAGTCCTGTCACTACCTGATATCCTAAAAAGTCCCTCCCCAGCTTTTTTTGTAGGCCCCCTTCAGACACTGGAAGGCTACAATAAGGTCACCTCAGAGCCTCCTTTTCTCCAGACTGAACAGCACCAACTCCTTCAGTCTGTCTTCATAGCAGAGGTGCTCCAGTCCTCCGATCCTCCTTGTGGCCCTTCTCTGGACATGATCCAGCAGGTCCACATCCCTCTTGTAATAGAGGCTTGAGAATTGGATGCAGTAAAGTAAATTAATCAGTCTTCCTAGACTCCAAATTCCTAGGATCCACACTCAGGCTAACTTTGAGTTAGAAAATCCTGCAAGGTTAAACAAATACTCAGAGTGATATGGACCTGGAAGGACTTATCCTGTTATATGGAAGAAACTCCGAAGGAAGGTTGGGTGAGAACAGAAATATCCTTTTAAATTTAGCATAAAAATACTGTAGATTATAAATTGCTATGGCACAGTATTAGAAGGTTTCTTTCTCTTTGAAGAAAACCAAAATAAAAATATTTTGAAATAATATGCCTCAAAATCAGATGAGGATCTTCATTAGCTAAGGTTATATGAAGCTGTGGTTCATAAGATAACACTGTCATGGCTACCTTGATTCCGGCAAGATGATGAAAATGCAAGAACCAGATTGTCTTTAGGTTAGTAGCTGCATAGCTTTTTTTGTTATTAATCACTGATTCATATAGATAGCTAAATCCTTCTGAAGGGGGAAAGTGAAAATATCTTAGATGTTAGAAACAACCTTCTTTAGGCAGACTTCTGAGTTTTTCTCATGAAAATAATTGATATATCACACAAAGGCATTTACAGGTACTCAGTTAGTTAAATTTTTCATCGAGAGAGGAAAACAGTAAGAGGATGGCTGCACTGCCCACTGAACAGTGCTCTGCCAGGGTGGTACATCCTCACCATTCCATCCTAATCTCATGCCCTTAAATGCTGGCTCTCCCCTACATCTGCTGTGCGAATCATTTTCCTTAAAGATGTGAGGCAACTCAAGATATATTTAACATTTTCTCTGAGTCAGATTTCCCCTAACAGCAAAGAACAAATAATTGCATGCATATGAGTGCCTATATATATATGCACACACACACACATACATATGCGTGTCTGTCTGTACATGTATTGTGACTAGTAGAAAATGATAAGCATAACTTTCACTCCTTGCATGTTGGTTTCTTGACTTCTTGGCCTCTTGACTGTCTAGCAGGAGATGTTTGTTATTGATGGTCTTGCCTGTGGTGAAGCAAAGGCAGAGCTATTTATAGCTTGATATTCTTTCCTGGCGATATCTGCAGCTTTTAGATATTAATGTGCTATTAAAGCTCACCAAGAATTTTAAGTTAGTAAAAGTGATGTCGTCCAGCTGATAGATACAATGCAGAAATTAGAAAGTGGCTTAGAGCACTTGAATTAGGGCTTTTGCTAACATGGGCCTGTTGGACAACTTTTGGACAGTTAGGGCACATTCTTCCAAACCCAGGCACAAAGAAGTTTTCTTTTGCTTCAGTAAATCCTCAGGAGACATTTCAGGGCCAGCTTTTCACTCTCTGAACCATATGTTCTCTAGACGTTTCCATTCCAATTATGCATTCAGTATTTTAATTTCTTCCATCTCAGTTTGAGGAAAAATAAAGCTTTGAAAGTATTGAAAATACTGGTAGAAATTCTGGATATTCAGTTAGCTTTTGCAACTGGAATTAGCTTACTGTGTGCTTCATGGTCAAACTTTATGTTTGAAAGGATATTTATTCTGAGCAACATTTGCACCCAAATAAAAGAGAAAGCAGAAATTAAAATCAAATGTGATCAAAGTTTCCTAAAAACTGGGAACATTCAGTCCACAGACAAGACAGACATATTAATGCACAAGTATGTAAAAAGGTGGTGAGCCACAGATTATGACCTTTGTAATTAGTTGCTGCAGGCAGAACAAAATCTGCCCTCCTGCAGGGAATACTGAAGTTAAAGATTAGAAAAGGAACTTCATTCACTGTGAAGAAATAGAGCTGCCAAGTAGAATTGCAGGCTCATGATAATTGAAGATATTTAAGGCTGAGCCAGACTTCCAACGGTGGATGAGCAATAATGAAATCATCATCCTCACCATCACTCACATGCATAAGAAAGGAAAAGAAATGGCATCTATTTGCAACTTCAGAATGGAAGTGAAAAGTCAAGATGAGTCACAAAAAAAATCTTCCCCAATATTAAAAAAATAAATTAAAAAAATTATATCACAACAGACCAAACAAATAAATCCACCTAAACCCACTTACATAAGTAAGTTGCTTTCCTACAGCAACAAGGATGAAAGAGAAAATATAAATAAGGCATGACTATCCTTGTTTACTGAACATCTTGATAGGGCATGATACTCAGATAATTCCCTGATGAAATATCAACCTAGCTTCAGGCTTGTGAGGGAAGTTTTCACAATTATGGTTTGCTTTAAGCTAAAGCAACACAAAGTGATTTATGACACCTTGAAGAAGAGAGATATATCTGAACTTCAAATATTGCAAACAGTAATGTGAACAGTCAGGTAAATATTTAAGACCCACTTTAAGGAAAAAAATCAACAAATAAAAATAACTTTTTTTTTTCCAAAAGGAAAAAAATGCTTTCAAATTATTCCAAGTTTCTTGCAGAAGCTAGCAAATCAGTAGTTCCTATGGAATACTGTGATTTATTCAAATTAGCATCTTGTTAGCTTCATTCCGACAGTACCAGAGTCTACAAAACCAGATTTGCCAGGTCAAAAGAAAGCTGTCATGTTGCTGTTTTTATTTCAGGGCTGGTGAGCAGTCACAGAGGAAAAAAAACCACCACCACCACCAAAAAACCCCAACCCAAAACCAGAACAAAAAGTGTTTTGAAGTTATGAAAGAATGAAACTCAGCACTTGGGGGAAAAAATCCATAGAAGAAAAAGGGTTCAAGAACAGCTCAGAACTGTTAGCACTTTGGTGTGTAAAGTGGACAGAGGCAGAAAAGAGAGGCTACTCCAGAGAGACTTTCCTTGGAATGAGAGGTTCTAGAGAATGGGGAGTATGCACAACTAAAAATACTGCTGTAAGAAAAGACAACACTCAAGAACTTGACATGTCTTCATAAAAGTGACTTACAGACCTCCATAATGACAGGAAGGGTGCACTGAAGTAAGTGCACTGAAGGGTGCTTCAGAAAGTGACTAGGCCACCAGTGTTAAAACTTGTAATAAAAGCAAGATGCAAACATTTGAGAGTGACAGTGTTAACAAAAGCTAAAGACATAAAAGGATATTTTTAAAAATTAATTAGGAAATAAAGATGTATTCAGCTAAGCCACACTGGATCAGTTTGATACAGTTTGAACCTTTCTGAGTGACAGTTGATGTTGAAGATTGAAGCCACAGCTGTAGGATTCTTCAGAGTGGTAAAAAAAAAAAAAAAAGAGACAGAGTTTCTGCCATGGAGATTTCAGCACATTAAAAAATAAAAAATAAAAAATTTCAACATGCCACATACTGAAATAGAATCCCAGATTAAAAAAAAATAAATAAAGGCAACAAATTTTTTCCTCATTGCTTCATAATCTGTTGGCATTACCATCCCACCAAATTTGCATGTGAAAAACTTCATAGTTTATCTTAGAGTTAAGTAGAAAATAATGTAATTGTTGTAAATTTAACATTATATTCTCAGGGTGTGTTGCTCCCAATGTCCCTTTTAATTGCTATACCAAATGGTTACAAATATTGATTAGCAAGACTTGCTAATGCCTACGTAAATCTGAACCACTCTAAAATATTTGTTATTTTTTTTCTCAAGTGCATTCTTATGTTTGCAGAATCATGGAATGTTGCAGCTGGAAATGACCTCAAAAGATCGTCCCATCTAACCCTCCTGGCAGAGCAGCATCACCTTTACCAGATCACACAGGAAATGTTGATAGGAACCTGAGAATTTTTTCTCCAAACTTTAATGTGGCTTTTATTTCTTTACAAATCTTTTTCACTTTAATGTATAGAGTTGACTGCATACCACAAGAGTGTAGTTCCATTAACAGAGCTGATCAGAGGGGAAAAGTAAAATTAAGTAGACATTAACAGTCTACAATTACAGACAGGTGGAATTCACAGTCTCCAGACAAATTTTAGTGGTTATTTTATAAACTGTAAGATGGTCTTGAAATAACTTAAGTGAAATTCTTATTTCTTTGTTGTTCTCAGCCTGGAGAAGAGAAGACTTAGAGGGGACCTTATGACTCTCTACGACTACCTAAAAGGAAATTGTAGTCAGCTGGGGCTTGGGCTCTTCTCCCAGGCAACCAGTAACAGGACAAGAGGGCATGGTCTGAAGCTGCTCCAGGCGAGGTTTAGGTTGGATGCTAGGAAGCACTTCCTCATCGAAAGGCTGATTAGGCACTGGAATGGACTGTCCAGGGCGGTGGTGGAGTCACCGTTTCTGGTGGTCTTTAAGACATTTGATGTGGCACTGGGTAGCAGACCAAGATCTTAGTCCTCAAAACATCAGTTTTACACAGAAAGTCATGCATGAAAAGCAGGAATGCAATGAAGGGTGAGCACACATCTGTAGAAAAAAACAACAAATGAACAAAACCCCACAAAAAACCTCAACACAAACACCCCCAAAAAAAAAAAACCAACCAAAAAACAAAAACAAAACAAAATAAAAAATTAACCAACCAAAAACCCAAAATACTTTTAAAAAGCCCACAGAGGCAATACCTGGAACACAGAAGAAATTAGCTAACTGGCAGAAAACCAAACAGATAAACTAACAAGAGTCAGGCAACACTTTATGCTTAGGACCACCTTACACAGTATCACACAGTATCACCAAGGTTGGAAGAGACCTCAAAGCTCATCAGGTCCAACCAGTTACCACAGACCTCAAGACTAGACCATGGCACCAAGTGCCATGTCCAAACCTACCTTGAACACCTCCAGGGACGATGACTCCACCACCTCCCTGGGCAGCCCATTCCAGTAACGAATGACTCTCTCAGTCAAGAACTTTCTCTTCACCTCGAGCCTAAACTTCCCTTNTTCTCTGGACATGTTCAAATACCTCAATGTTCTTCTTAAATTGAGGGGCCCAGAACTGGACACAGTACTCAAGGTGTGGCCTAAGCAGTGCAGAGTACAGGGGGAGAATGAGCTCCCTGCTCCTGCTGGACACACTATTCCTGATTACTTGACAGCACAGCTAGATAAAGAAAAAATTATGGGAGCCCCAAACACTGGCTGAAAAAGACCTTCCCAGCACAGCACAGCTCTCACAGCTGGGCAAGGTGGCTGGAGGGGAGCAGGATGGGAAGCAGAATGGTAAGTGAGGAATGGGAGACTGCACACAGTGCCAAAAGCACAGAGACAGAGGCAGCAGCTGTGCCTATGCCTTCATCTCTGAGGATGTGGCAGGGTTCCATTTGTTAAGACTTAACCTCAGTTGCAGAGATCCCATCAGCTGTAAGAGCTTCCTAGAACAGCGGGGAAAATTATGACCAGACCTGCACAGTCAGCTTTTAGCAATTCTATGTTTTGTTCAGGGTGCTGGGAGCAACATCTCATATTGGCATAATTTGATAGCTGTCAGCAATATGAGTTAGGTCTAGTGTCCATTATCATCAGGTAAAAATATCTGTCATTATGTTAGGAGCACAGGAACTGAAAGAGCCCAGTGTCACTGAGTGATATTCTGTAACATCTTTGCACTGCTTTCTGTGCACCTTGTCATCACCTAAATGAGTTACATTGTCAGGTTAACTGCGGGAGCTTTGTGTTGTGGTTGTTGGTTTCTTTTTATTTTTCTGCCTCAGACTGTTTAAACCATGATGCTTCTCTTTTACAGTCTTAATTGATGCCCTGTTTATAGTCAATTGTTCCTGTGGTGACATTGTCCTTGGGTTAAGACCCGATGTTTAATGCTATCTATAGACTACAGTCAGATTCGCTCTCAGCCACTATTATCCTAGTTAAGCCAAAGAATCCTAGCTTCCCCGAAAAAATTGGGGCTTATCACTTCACTGACATTTCTAGCAGCCATTCTCATAATTGAACAAAAGAGTTATATGCAAATGAGGCATTAGCAGAAATGTTTGTGATGATGTCAGTAACCCTTCTTCTGGTAGCAATACTTCTTTTCACACATTTTGAGACTATCCTGGCATTTTTCAAGTCTCTATTAATTGACCAACATGTCATGACATCTTTTCCACCTCAGATGCTTTTAGATGAGCTCCTCACAGCTTATAAAGAAATTTAGGTCACAAATATACAATTTTTTTTTTTTTTTAACTGCTGACTTCTTCCTTCATAAGGTAATCCTCACCCCAGTCTATTGCTTCCTATTCAGTAGCTCAATAGTCTTACATATTAACCACAATCATAGAATAATAAGGTTGGAAGTGACCTCAAGGATCATCTAATTCCAACCCCCTGTCATAGGCAGGGACACCTCCCACTAGTACAGGTCACTCAAGACCTCATCCAACCTGGCCTTAAATACCTCCAGCACATGCCACATGGTAAACTGCAGACTTGGGGATGTGTGGCTGCAAAGCTGCAACTTTTAGAGGGATCTAGGGGTACTGGTTGATAGTTGACTGAATATGAGTCAACAGTGTGCCCAGCTGGCCAAGAAACCAAATGGCATCTTGGCTTGTGTTAGAAACACTGTGGCCAGCAGGAATAGGGAGGTGGTGACCATCGCCCTGTACTCAGCACTTCTGAAGCCACACTTTGAGTATTTTGTTCAGTTCCCAAGGACATTGAAGTGCTGGAGCTTGTCCAAAGAAGCGCAGTGAGGCTTGCAAGAGGTATGGAGCATGTGAGCTACAAGGAGGAGCTGAGGGAGCTGGAGTTTAGTCTGGAGAAGGGGAGGCTGAGGGGAGACCTCAGCACTACTACCTGAAGGGAGGTTGGAGTGAGGAGGGGGCAGCCTCTTCTCCTTGGAGGCAAGTGACAGAACTAAAGAAAATGGTTTTAAGTTGCACCAGGGAGGTTTTGACTGCATATTAGAAAACATTTCTTCTTTTAAATGGTTGTCAAACATTAGAATGGTCTGCCCAGGGCAGTGGTGGAGTTGCCACCCCTGGGGGTGTTCAAGTGCCATGTAGACCTGCCATTTAAGGACATGATTTAGTGTTGACCCTTCGGTGCTGGGTTGAGGGTTGGACTGGATTATCATTGAGATCTCTTCCAATCAGATGTTTTCTGTGAATCATTGCTTCTGACTTGACCACATACCATTTATATCCTTATCTTGAAATACAACTGAAGGGTTTATTTATTAAAAGATATTTCTACTGCAGTTTATTATAGTAAGGAGACAAAGTCTTGGGCAGCAAATAAATAAAGTCTGAAAAGAACTTTCTTATATTTCTCAGGGGAAAAAAAAACCTCCTTTTTCTTCAGTGAAGATGATTCAATCAGACCAGGCTATCATGATGAAGAAGCCTTTCCAGGAAGACACTCCTCCAGAATGACTTGAAGCTTCACACAGAGATAGCAGTGGAAACAATCACACCATCAATCAAAATATCATAATCTTGGGGAACTCTTACCCAAGCACACTAATAGAAGCTGGACCCATGAGTGCTCTAGTTGTGATATGTCACATAGCAAAGCAATAGTACAGTCTGTTGCTCTGTAAGCTGACTGTGAGGCTCCTGCAAAGATTGAAAACTAAGCAGAACATTGAAAACCCATGGGAAAATATTTCCCAAATCATCCAAGTAACAGAGGACAAAGGTGACATTTTGTTGGAAATACATTCTCCAATAAAATTAAAATCTGAGATCAGGGAAACAAATTCAGGATTAATCAAAAAAAGAATGCACTGTTTGGAGAAGGAATACAGGATGGCAGTGGTTCCAAATCTAGATCCATTTCTGGAATGATAAGGCTGGATTTGTATATCCTCTCACAGAGACCCAGAGACCCAGGGAAGAGAAATTCATTTTATTTTCATCTGCTGCAGGTGGCACTTAAAGGTTCACCACAGAAACAGACAAGATCTGAAACGTCAATGCCTGTTCAAGCTGAGAAGCTGGACACTATAGTTAGCCATTAGATTACTTTTTAAAACATCAAACAAAGAAACAAACAAACAAACAAAAAACCAAAAAAAAGAAAAAAGGCTGCAGTTAGACTGTCCTAAAAAAAGCCCTTCCATTTATGACATGCTGTAGCAGTTTCCAGAATACAGACATCTGCTAAGACCTGACTGTCTCACATCAAAATCTTACCTGAGATGCAGAGAGAAGTGTCCCTAATGGATTAGTTAAATGACATCAAAGTTTTCTCAGTAGAAATATCTGAACACGGTGTTTATGGCATTCATGTAGAATGTATAATCCTTTCTTTTGCTTAGCTATTACCAGAGTCAGCTAAAAAATGTGCAAGACAAACAATCTGCTAGGCATTAATGCTTGAATAGACACTTGTAGTGGTTTAAGGCTGACTGGAACATTCTAACAAGAGAAATTAGATCATTGGTTGTAAAATAGTAATAAGTCTGCATCATTCATTAGTTTGATAAAAGGTATTAAAAGCCAATGTGTAAACAATTCATTCTTCTTTGCTTCTCTTTTTGCTTCACTAACCTTGACTGCCCAGCTAACATGTAAGCCTTGCTGGTTGTTTTCTGTCTGGAGAGAGACAGGGTGGCATGGGTCCCTTCTGGACTTTCTTTGTCTGGGGTGGTGGGGGTTGGATTTCTGTACTATTTCTAAATTGAATATAACTGTAAGTACATGTAAATATATTGTGTATATATGCTTGTAAATTTATCTTTGCTGTAAATGTAGCTTTATCTGACTTGTAAACTCTTTGAGTTGGTCTGGTACGTTTCATTTAGTGGGGGAAGTTCCCAACCTACCACAGCACTATGATGATGAAGGTGGAAACGCTGTTAGACAAGTGAAAACTGTGCAGTTCCAATTAACATGAGCCAAATTAGAATTTGTTCAGTCAGAAGTTAAAAAAAAATAATTAATAAAATCAAACTATGATGATTATGAGATGTACAGTGTCATAAGTTCAACAAGTGAATCAGAAACTCTTCTTATATGTCAAGCCTGCAGACTAAAATATGGGCATGACTGAAGGAAAAGAGGGGACTGAAAGTGATGGGACCGCTTTTGGTTTTACACAAACCTCAACTCTGAAAGAAACATCTGGTGAAGTACTGAGAATGACATAAAATTGTTGTGCCAAACATTATTGAACAACAGAAATTCTCCTGGCAGTTCAAACAGCACAGATGAGGACTCAGATTCACTGGTTCATTACACAGCTCCAATATGACAAGTAGTCTTGGGAACTAGGATTTGGTTCAGACAAGCTATTAGTCATAAAATTGTGCATGGCAACAGAAACATGTTCTGAACATTAAAATAAAGTAAGAAATGTAAAAATTAAAATGCTGAAATCTGAAAATAGGAAGGATGTTGTGGAGAGGTTGGTGCTGGTCTCTTCTCACAAGTAACTAGTGACAGAATAAGAAGGAATGGCCTCAACTGTGACTGGGTAGGTTTAGATTAGATATTAGGAGACTTTTTTTTTTTTTTTCCAAGCAAGAGTGGTCAGGCATTGGAATGGGCTGCCCAGGGAGGTGGTGGAGTCAATAACCCTGGATGTCTTTAAAAGTCATCTGGATGTGGTGCTTGGGGATATGGTTTAAGGTGCATCTTGTGGAGTAGGGTTACTGGTTGGCCTTGGTGATCCTGAGGGGTTTTTCCAGCCTAAATGTTTCTGTGATTCTGTGAAGCAATCGGCACAGAACGATTTGAATACTTGCTAACCAATCACACTATTGTGTCTATGCAGGGTTAGGAAATCTAAGCAGATAAATAATAAAATACTCCAAACTCAAATGGGCCAAAACGTGCATCAAATCAATTCATTGTGTGACATAGGATGTATTTTTTAAGCCAAGCAGACCTACATTACAGACAAATAAGACATCTTTTCAAAGCTGAAGAAAGCGTGGAAGTGTTAAGAAGTGAGTCAACCATTTTGCCTATGAAGGCTGGAGACTAACAATGCAACCAAGAATGTACTGGGAAAGGAAAGCCCCAGGGTCTAAGATAACCAGCTGAACGCTCTTCTGTTCTGCACTGTGCAGAGCCTCACAGTTCATCGTTGTGTTCACACAGAGCTGAGGCAGGTGGCAGTCAGCAGTGAGTAACTGCAACGCAGCTCATTAGTTCAGCACAACTTCCATTAGAGCTGATTTCTTACTTCACAATAACAGCAGACATGAAGAACATTTTCACAGGTGCTGTTTGTTTCGTAACATTAATTTACTGCTGCTCTGATCTTACTTACTTTAAAGCATAGATTTGGGCAGTAGCTGGCAAAGTTCTTATTCTTCCTTGCTTCAATTCCATGATACCGCAACTACATCTCTCACTTAGGCCAATGAGGGCTTGAGTTTGCAATGATAAACTTCTAGAGAAAACTTGCAAAGCTTCCACAATGTTATCTGACATACAGGTTAATTTCTTCTTTCCTATCTCAAACTAAATAAGCCTGTGGGCTAACAAAAACGTCCCCAAGACTAACACTTCCTCCTTACAGCCTTCCAATTATTTCTCCTACTCTACTTAGCTCTTGTCAGACCACCCCTTGAGTACTGTGTGCAACTTTGGTCTCTGCTGTATGAAAATGATGCAGACAGACTGGAAAGTGTCCAGGGAAGGGCCACAAGAATGATCAGAGGGTTGGAAGCCCTGCCATGTGAGGAAAGGCTGAGAGAGCTCAGTTTGTTCAGCCTTGAGAAGGCTTAGGAGAGACCTTATTGTCATGTTCCAGTACATAAAGGGTGGCTTCCAGGAGACTGGATACTCCCCTTTTACAAGGAGTCACATGGAAAAGTCAATTTACTCCAACTGGACTCCAGAAGAGAACTTTTCTCCATGAGAACAGTCAGACATTGGAATCATCTCCCAGGGGAAGTAGTGGATTGCCCTACACTGGTCAGTTTTAAGACTCAGCATGACAGAGTGCTGGGGCATCTCATTTAAACCATGCTACCTCCTAGAAAGGTTGTTCTAGATGATCCTTGGGGTCTCTTTCAATCTGGCATTCTGTGTTTCTCCCAGTTTGTCACATATGCCCCTCCCAACAGAACCTCTCCCTTCTCTTAGTAAGATGCCCCTTACAGGCTAAGGATCAGAAAACAACAGAAAGCTGATGTTGCTATCTAGGTGGTGCACTGCTTTCTCCTCCTTTGCCTTTGTATGAAATCTCACTCCCCAATTCTGCTGGGAGGAAATTTGAAAAAGATAATATAAAGCATTTGAGTTCCTTCTATGCATGCTGCACAGTGGGAAGAACCGCTCCATTTCCTTGGATCTTAAGCAGTTAGGTTCATCCTATTAACCGTTGACAGGATATGTCATAGGTCTGAAAAATGGGCATGATGGAGAATAAAAGATGTTGTAAAAAGGGGGTTTTTTTGTATGTATGTATTAAATACCCTAATGCAGAGGCAGAAAACAAATATGAGTCTGTTCATTTCAAAGTAAATTACAGGAAACTATAATAGAATATTAACGATGCACACCGACCAATTTTTCCTCAACTTCAAATCCAACCAATAAGTAATCAGGATTGTATCACAGGAAAGAAAAGTCTGTGAAGCAAGTGCATGGAGAGACCACAGAATACATGACATTTAGCTCTGCTTTTCACTGGAGTAAACAGAGAGAAACATAAATGGTGCTCTTAGACTCACAGGCAAAAACATTTCCCAGAAATTGCTATTAGATCCTGACCTTCCACTAGGACAAGGCAATGCGAAATTCTTTGCTCAAAGGACTATGTAACAGTCAGATAGAGCACCACAGACAGTGCAGGGTTTTCAAAAGCAGGGTGAGGTTGCATGCAGAAAGTATCTGATGGTGCACATGAGCAGGAAGCCAGCCTGACCTGCTGGCATTGCATGAGAGGAAACCCAAACCCTTAATTTCTTGTCTGCGCCAGTCTGTAGGAAGCAGGTGATTTTGGGGACCATATGGGTTTCTAAACTCTCTCAAAGATTTTCTCCTTCAATTAAAAAGGACACCTCTAAAAATAAACATTTTGTACATTTCCTTCACTTTGAATTCTCATTACAATAAAGAAGTCCTTTTTTGTGTGCAATTTTTTCTATCACAGAATGACAGAATATCAAGGGTTGGAAGGGATCTCGAAAGATCATCCAGTCCAACCCCCCTATCAGAGCAAGATCACCTATACCGGATCACACAGGAATACACCAAGGCAGGTCTTGAATAACTCCAGAGAGGGAGATTCCACAACTCCCCTGGGCAGCCTGTTCCAGTGTTCTGTCACTCTCACAGGGAAAAAATTCCTCCTCGTGGTTACATGAAACTTCCTATGCTGCAACTTCCACCCATTGCCCCTTGTCCTGTCATTGGGCATCACCAAGCAGAGCCTAGCTCCATCCTCTTGGCACTCACCCTTTACATATTTATAAACATGAATGAGGTTGCCCCTCAGGCTCCTCCTCCAAGCTAAAGAGCCCCAGCTCCACAGCCTCTCCTGGTAAGATGTTCCATTCCCTTAATCATTTTTGTGGCTCTGCGCTGGACTCTTTCAAGCAGTTTCCTGAGGTCTTTCTTGAATTGAGTGTTCCAGAACTGGACACAATAAGAGTTGGAAAGGATCTAAAAGGATTATCTAGTCCATCTCCCTGCCCCCTGCTTCTCTTATGAAGATAAGCCCTGTATATCAAGAAAAATGCCACTTCAAATATCATAGGATGACAGGATGTCAGTGGTTGGAAGTGACCTCTGGAGACTGAGTCCAATCTGCCTCCCAGAGAAGGGCCATAATCTAGTGCAGGTCACATAGGAATGCATCCAATATCTCTATTGTTGCTGGAAAGAGAGACAGGCTATACATGATCATAAAGATCAAGCAGGCAGAATGTATACATAGATGCATGCTACAGAGGACCAAGAGCCATAAGGTTACAGCACACAACTCACAAGTCAGGTGAACACATTCAAGGACAGCCAGAAGTCAGTCACTGAAGCACACTGCTGCACTATGTCCTTTTCACTTTGGACCACTATGTCATTTCTCAATTCCTGCACCTGGCATCACCCCTGCCACAGGGCCTGATTAAAGGAAACAAAATGGTATGTCTCACAGAGGAGCTCTGAGGCTAGGTAAGGCTGAGATAAGCAGAACCCTGGAATAAGAGACAGAGTTCAGAGCAGCGACACAGGCACACAGCTGCCCTTGGGGTAAGGTGCAAGGTCAGAGCAGCAGCGCCCTGGGACAGCACAATGTGACAAGTAGAAGAGAGAGAGCCAGACTGGAAAGGAAGATTTTGAAAGCAACAACTCTGCAATTTTCTCTACATGAAAAAATGAGTCAGAATGACAGAATGTACTGGGAACTATAATACAGGAGAAGTGGAAGCTCTAGAGGGATGCAGAGGAGTTTTCTTCTTTTTTATTGCACCCAGGGCTAGCCAAACAACTCTTCTCATTCAGAAACAGGCAACAGAAAACAACTTCATCATAATCTCTCTGTTGTTCCATTATGAGCAATCTCAGTGTGTTATTCACTTTGAAATATGTCTGCCTACCAGTACACAAAGGAATCCAAGTGAATGGCAGCATTACATTTGCTTTTACCCAGGATCGATGGTTCTTCCCTAACAAGTGGATTACAGCAGGATATTTCTTCTAGACCACAAGGTTCCTTTTATCACCTCAGAAGCAACAGAAAGTTAGGGAGAGACAGTGACAGGGAGTATTAATGCTATAGCAATATTCACCCTTAGATGGTTAATCTATCATGCATCATTTTCATGTTTGCTTTATCTGTGACATATCATCAACTCACCTTGATTGGTTTTGGCTTCAGTTTTCACAGTTTCTATCTGAGACCCATTCCTAGTGCTGGACTGGGATGAAGGAAGGAACAAATATGACCATTTGGGCCTAGACTGAAAAGATACTTTAGAGATCCATCAGAGAGACACTCCAAGGAAAATGTCCCATTCATATTTCTGTCTAGCCAAGCTTCCTGGTGGATGTAATTTGCAGAATCTGTACCTCTCTAGTCATAAATCTCAATGGTCCAAACAAACCCTGAGCATCTTGATCACATCTCCTTTCCACTCCTGTGCCATGCTGGGAGCTGTGTAGGAAACTGAGCTATAAAGCCCCTTTATTGGGGCCTCAAGGACACTATTGCCTTTGGAAATACTCAGGGAAGCAGTACGGATTTATTATTATCCACCTTCTCACCAGAAGAAAATAAAAAGAGCACAGGACAGAATCACAGGCTTGATCTATTGATAAATTAGAGAACAAAACAGTACCTAAAGCAGTTTCTTAGTCTGCAGCTACAAAACCAGTTCACTGTAGTGTAAAGGTCATTAATCATAATGACTTTACATATCAGAGTCAATTTTCTACCCATTCCCCTTCTAGATGAGAGAGCAGCTGAAGACCTCTGTCAAGATGTTTCATTTTCCCATGGCAGTTTTACATCTCAGTGCACAGATGAGAGCTACTACATTCAATAGCTGAGCATACAAAATACTCCTGGGAACCACCATGCTATACCTCTTTTGTGGTTTTTTTTAATTCTTAACCCCCTACACATTCTTATCCATATTCATGCAAATGGGTAAGTTTTATAGGAAAAAAAAATACTGAAACAGTTAGTATTGTATTACCATAAAGTCCATTTACATAGCAATAGCTGTTCTAGAAATGAAGACCTGCCTACTGATAGAAAGAGAGGAACACCAAACTTCCTGCCCTGTTAAGTAAGAGGCATGCCAGTGGATGAGCGAAAACCTGAACTACTACCGATAGAAACATCCCTAACAAGGGGCACAGGAATGGTCCTGTGAAATATCTGAAGTAGAAAAATCATCCTTTCACCCCACCTGCCAGAACATCCCGCTTCCCAGATGGTAAGTGCATGTCTGAGAGAGATGATGCAGAAGAGACAGTGAATGCGCTAGCAAGCAGGTGTATGAGGAGAGCTACCAAAGGTTTTAATGCAGTAGTCACTTCTCCCCAGAGCTGAAGAGAAACATGCACCATAGGACCAGACTATCAATGAGCCTAATATGAAGCACTCCAGAAAAGCAGGAAGAACAAAGTGTATACAAAGTATCATATGAAAATTGAAGGCAAAGTTCCAATTCACCTCTTTTCTACCCTAATTTAGGGCAGAACCTGGAGGTTGGAATAGATCATAGAATTATAGAATCAACCAGGTTGAAAGAGACCACCAAGATTATCCAGTCCAACCTATCCCCCAGCCCTAGCCAATCAACTAGACCATGGCACTAAGTGCCTCATCCAGTCTTTTCTTGAACACTTTCAGGGATGGGGACTCCACCACCTCCCTGGGCAGCCCATTCCAATGCAAATCACTCTCTGTGAAGAACTTTCTCCTAATATCCAGCAGACCTCCTCCGGCACAACTTGAGACTGTGTCCCCTTGTTCTGTTGCTGGTTGCCTGGGAGAAGAAACTGCCCCCCACCTGGCTATAACCCCCTTTCAAGTAGTTGTAGACAGCAATGACGTCACCCCTGAGCCTCCTCTTTTCAAATGACTTTAAGATGACTCTTAAAGGTCTCTTTCAATCTAAAGCATTCTTTGATTTCGGAAGTCCAAGGACTACATGAATAGTTTAATATAATGTAATATAATTATTTCAAATAAAGGAGATATAAAAGAACACCAGGAAAAATCCAAACAACAAAATTGTTAGGGGTGATCATGATTCCTATTTGTCTCCATGAACTACTTTAACCTTTGGTCTCACAGCCTCTTCACAGCCATTTATCTATTCACATGCTACTCTCCTATGGTCTATATCATAATCATTTTTAGCTGTCTTTATGTTCATAAAAAAAACCTGTACTTGCAATAGCTTCTGAGTGTTTTTCTTGCTTTCTAGTCACCAGGAAACATATCTTGATTAATTTAGAGATTTCTTTTCATGAATGCAGATACAAACAAGAATATTAAATTAGCTTCATTTTACATTTAGGTCTGCAAGTACTCACTTCAATGATTACTCCTTATCTTCCACTGGAAGATGTCCTGGAGTCTAGATAAACTTCCTCTGAAACTGGTGTCTCCTGCACCACTCTGTGATACACTCCTATCCTTACCTCAGGTTATTGCTGTAAGATTTGATGCTCCCAAAAGTCCTAGTTACAGCTGGAGGACAGCCTTCTGAATTAGTTCTTAATAGTCACAGGGCATCTCACAGTAAATACTTCATGATCCTCTGTGTCCAGAGAGCTGCCAGGGCAAAACTTGCCATTGGGACCTGATTATAGCTACCAACCAGGTGCTGTGTTTTGTGCCAAATGGAGCTTTGTCAAGGTGTTGTTTAAACCCCATATGAAGTAGCCTTAAATGTATCTCTGTGCATTATGGTTGACAATTTCAAACAGCAGGACCCTGTTCCCAGAACAATTCAACTACTGTGCTTTGCTGATTCTCTCTTTACATTTTCACCTCAGGTCTAAAGAATTAGTATAAACTATTAGGATGCTCACTGATGAATTAGCAACCACAGGAGCACCTGAGTACAGCCAAACGAGAATTAAGACTTTTCCCTTCAAAAAATGGCAAGACTTTTAGACCAACTGTAGTGCATCTACACTGATGCACGTGACGTGGAAAATGGAAAGGAGCTGGAAGCCATTGTGTATCAGGAAAACCATCACAGAAACATGATGGGATGTCTCAGACAACTGGAATGCCACAATCACAGAATCACAGAAACATTCAGGTTGGAGAAGCCCCTCCGGATTACCAAGTCTAACCAATAACCCTCTCTACAAGGATGTAGAGAGACTCTATATCCTAAACCATATCCCCAAGCACCACATACAAATGACCTTTAAACACATCCAGGGTTGGTGACTCAATCACCTCCCTGGACAGCCCATTCCAATCCCTGACCACTATTTCCATTACATTTTTTTTCCTAATGTACATCAATGGCTACAAACTCTTCCAAAGGGAAGGAGAGGTGGTGGGGTGGCTCTGTGTCTCAGGGAGTGTTCCCACTGTACTGTGGTTAATGATGATGATTATAGGGTTGAGTGTGTATGGGTAAGAATCAGGAGGAAAGGCACTGAGGCAGATGTGCTGGTGGAAGTCTGGTATGTATCACCTAACTGGGATGAAGAGACAGATAAAATATTCTTTAGGTACCTGGTAGAAGTCTCATGATGACTGGCTCTTTTCCATGTGGGGCACTTCAACCCCCCTGGTATCTGATGGAAGTAGAATACAGCAGACAGCAGTCCCGGAGGTTCCTACAGTGTGTAGAGGATATCCTGACACAGCTGGTGAGCAACTCAGGGAAGGTACCCTGCTGGACCTGTTGTTTGTGAACAGAGAAGGACTTGTGAGCAATGTAAGGGTGTGAGGCCATCTTGGGTACAGCACTGATGAAATGATAGAGTTGTCAGTTGTTGCAGAAGTGAAAAGGGGGTTCAGCAGAAATGCCACCTGGGGCTTCTATTGGACAGACACTGGCCCCTTTTGGAGACTGGTTGACAGAGTGCCTTGGGACACAATCCGAAAGGCCAAGATGTCCAGCAAGACTGGACCCTGTTCAAGAGGGAAGTCTTAAAAGTGCAGGAACAGGCTCTCCCCATGTACCAAAAGATGATTCAGCATGGAAGAAGGCTAATCTGGCTGAATAGAAACATTTGATTGCAACTCAGAGAAAAAAAGCAGAGTCTGTGGTCACTGAAGAAGGGGTAGACCCCTAGGGATGACTACGAGGTTGTTGTGAGGCTCCACAGCAAGAACAGTAGAAGGAAATCTGGAAATTTATTTGACTTCATCAGTTAAAGACAACAGAAAATTCTTCTATAAATACATTAGTGACAAAAAGAGGACTAAGGGGAATCTGCCTTTTGTTGCATGAGGGGAGGAGTGGTCAAGGATGAGGAAACGGATGAAGTACTCAATACCTTCTTTGCCTCGGTCTTTGGTAGTAAGCCCAGTTGTTGGCTGGATACCCAAGCCCCTGACACAAGTCTGTGGAACCAGATGGCACATATCCAGAGGTACCAAGAGAGCTGACAAAAGCGGCCCCGGCTGACTGGAGGTTGGCAAGTATGACTCTCATCTACACAAGAACAGCCAGAAGGGTTGAGGGAATGACACATCCGTCAGTCTGACCTCGATACCAGGGAAGGTCACGGTGCACATCATCTTGAGTGCCATTATGCAGCATGTACAGGGCAACCAGGTGATTAGGCCCGGTCAGCATGGGTTCAAGAAGGGCAGGTCCTGATTAATGTCTCTTTCTACAGCAAGGTAACTCACCTAGTGGATGAGAGAAAGGTTGTGGATGTTGTCTACTTGGACTTTGGTAAAGCCTTTGACACTGTCTGCTACAGCATCCTCCTGGAGAAACTGGATGCACATTGTTTGGATGGGTTAAAAACCTGCTGGTTGGTTGGGCCCAAAGAGCAGTGATGAAGAGAATTAAATCCCATTGGATTTAATTGGATCTGGATCTGGTCACAAATGGTGTTCCCCAGGGCTCAGTGTTGGGGCCAGTTCTCTTTAATATCTTTGTAAATGATCTGGACAGAAGAATCAATGCACCCTCAGTAAGTTTGCAGATGATTCTAAGTTGAATGGGAGTGTTGTTCTGCTTGAGGGTAGGAAGGCTCTGCAAAGGGATCTGGACAGGCTGAATCAGTTGGACAAGGTGAATTGTATGAAGTTTAACTAGGCCAAGTGCCAGGTCCTGCAGCTGGGTCACAACGAGCCCAGGCAACACTACAGCCTTGGGGAAGAGTGGCTGGAAAGCTGCCTGTCAGAAAAGGACCTGGGGATGATGGTTGATAGCTGGCTGAACATGAGCCAGCAGTTTGCTCAGGTGGCCAAGAAGGCTGACAGCCTCCTGGCCTGTATCTTGGTCCTTTGATCTTTAAAATGCTTTCCAATGTATTCACCAGATGATTCAGAGTTTCTTCTTCAAACTTCTTTTGCTTTCCAAGGCTCTCCAGCCAGACCTTTGCTTGACATCCCAGTCATCATATTGCCAGCCACTTTGCTGCATGCCACTCTCTTTTCAGAAATAAACGAAATAAGTCTCCTTAGAGTCCAAAGCAGCACATTTTCATATGCAAGGAAGCTTCATAGAGGATGCATGAAACTCAGAGCAGCTGTTCTGACAGTCTGAAGATTCGACAAGCAGTAGCAATAATTGTTTGAAAGGTAGAATACAAAGATATTTGGAAGTCATAGGCAGGAAAACAATGATCAATGAGGAGGATAGGCAAAATAATAGCATTAGTTCTAGGTAGAAGAAAACAAACTTCAGATAAACCACAGATCACAAGAGGCAGTAAAAGCAGAACAACATAAATGACAGAGTTTGACAGGGGAATTTTTTTTTTTTAAACTAAAGCCCAGGAATTCATAAAAAAGCAACTGAAATTTTCTCCTCACACTTGGACATAGGCAGCTGCAAGTAGAGCATGGTGGGCAGCCTCCTGTGCAAAGCTAGCCACAGCTTTGAAGTGATGCTATCTGCACTTTCTTTGTGGAAAGCTCATGGAAACACTAAAGAAGCTTTCAGCCTCTGGAGAGAGTGTTCCCTTTATCGTGCTTTCAGGCAATGAACTTTTGGCATAGAGAAGGTACAGCTCTGCTAACCAAGGTGCATTAAAGAAATTGCATTGAAGTACCTCCTACTTTTCCCCAGACTTGCTCTCATTTCCAGCATCTTTTTGTACCTCCCTGAGCTACAACACAATTTGCTCTCTTCCCTCTGCACCTTTAAGGAAAGAGATTCAAATAAATAAAAATCAACCCGCCCCTCTTTCTATTACACCTGAGCTGTATCAAATCCTTTCTCTTCCTGTGACAGTTCCAAGCCTTGTGTTTTCTTAGTTGCAGTGTTTCCCTTCTGCCTTCCCTGCCATGCTTTTCAGCATATTCAGCTCCTCACAGATAAAGAAAGCTCCGAGGAGATACACAGGAAAATGGCAGAAAAATGTAGAGGAAGAATTTTTGAGGAAGGAACAATACACAGCATTGAGTTGAACCTGCTGTTGTTATTCATGCCATGCTGCAGTCATGATAGCTTCAAAAAGTGGAAATGCTGACTGGAGAAAAGTATTATGGAGCTTGAAGTTAAGATTATTGCAATGTGGCAGGCTTCCTGTTCTGGTTGCTCCTTCTGGAATCCATTGTCTTGGGTGTACAGGCATGGCAGCAGAAAGAATGGGAGTCGGGTGGCTGCAGGGTTTGTTTTTCTGGATTATGGTAGGTTTTTTGGTTTTGTTTTGGGGTTTTTTTTCCCCTGTCTATTTTGCTGCATTTCTTTTGCAAATAGGCTAAGCTAAGTTAGTCATGTATTGTATTACTAGATTAATTAGATTATTAGCTAAGGTAATTGCACATTGTGATTATGATATCTCATGCTATATTAAACTCTTGTCTCTTTATGTGTTCTGGAGCACTCCAAATTCCTTCCTTCTCTTCCCACCGCCTGCAGGTTGAATGGGGAGAAGGTGTGAAAACTGCTAGCTTGCTTCCCCCCTCCCATCCCCGCACCGCGGGCTTGAGGAGGGCACAGCAGCAGTTGCCTTTCCCCACACGCGTGCTGAGCCGTGTGCAGCCCGCGCTGGCAATCAGGCTGGTGATTGGCTGAGTCTTCCCGCCCAGTGTGAATCGGCAAATGGACGTTTTGTCTGGCATAAACGGTATTGGGTCCTTTGGTTTCTTTCAAGAGGTCACTCTGACATTCCCAGTGTGCTGGTTTGAGGCTAATTGGAATATTTTAATAGACAAAGTTGCACTATAGGCTGTGAAACGAAAACATCATGATGTCTACTTCACTCATACGCTTGCTGGAGAATTGTTTGGGAACACTAACCTAAACAATTGATAAGTTAGTGGCTCTCTGTCGCTTGCCTGAGCAGGAGCTGCTGGTGGGATCTAGCAGCTTCTGGGCTCTGGCTCCTCTGCTGATTAATCCTCACTAACCACTTTTCTTCTAACCCTCCTGGCCGATCTTCCTTATTTACCTTGCACGTAAGGCAAATCTTGGGGTAAGGTACAGGGGTGGGGAGAAGGTGGAAGGGTGGTTGGGAGCCCCTCCTGGGGTCTCTGATTTCTGGGAGGGGAGTTGTGTTGTTGTATTACCTTTTACTTGTATATTTCTGTAAATATTCTGTATATAGTGTAAATATCTGCTGTACATTGTGCAAAGCTGTAAATATAGCTTCATCATTTAACTTCCAGCCGACTGAGTGCTAGTCTGGGTCATTTTACAAAGTGTGGGGGGGGTGGGTAACTCCCAAGCCTTCACACCCAGGAAAAAAATAATTATGAGATGTCATAAAAGAATACTGCAATTTTGGGTAAAAATCTTGGTGCAAAGGTTATTCAAATTTCACAGCGCACTTTGTGTATTCCCAGTAAGTCTATGTGATCAACAGCGGGATTTAAATGTCAAAGGTGAAATCCTGAGTTCACTGAAGACAGCTCATTTCCAAGGGGCCAGAATTGGACCTCAGAAACAAAAAGATAAGCAGCAAGTAATATTTCATCTCATCTGTTTCCTCAGTGCATTGGAATGAAAAGATGAAGAATTCTGACTTTTGTCACTACCAAAAGAAATCTTCTCAGGGTTTCACTGTCAATGCTTAAATGAACAGCTTCCACCTCCAAAGTCACAGAAATTCCCAAAACAGGGAGGGATGAGAGGGAGATACTCATCTTTCAGAGAAATAGCTTTCATTTCCTGATAAATTATTGCAAAAGCATATCACATACTAAGGCAATTCAGCTTCCACTGTTTCAGCAACTGTAATAATAACTACTAAATGATCTAGGTATTATTTATTCTATTCTATGATTCTATTATTTAATCTAGAAACTCCTTGAGATGGTGGCTGCTATACTTTTGAAAAGCATTTATTCCTGTAGGATCCAATAAGGCTGTAGGACTTACTGTAACAAAGACTGCCTCTCTATATATCAAAACAAATAACATAAAATTCTCTATATTACCAAGGGGTAATAAACCCCTAGAAAAAAAGTCATCGTGATTTTGTAAAGTCATTTAAGGAATTTACCATATTGTTAGGAAACTGTTGCAGAGTTCTCGCATTTCTGGGGCTGGGCAGGGAGAAAGAGGTTGTATTAAACCAAAACAAACACAGATATGCTTGAAAATTGCCAAATACTTCAATATCCACAAATGGATGACAGCAGCTTTAAATAGATGATGCTTTTGGGACAATCCAAGATTTATGCAATATACTTAAAATTACCTATTACAGACTTGCTCTAGAGTTAAAAATGCAATACTATAGGGATGTTGTAGCAAAACTTCTAAGCTGCACTGATTTTCTGGCCAAAAATGTGAGAAATAAAGGACACACTGAGAGCTTATATGTATTTCCTACTTCTGCACTTCTTGTGGCTAGACACTGGGAGAATACTGGAAAAGTTTTAGAGTAAAGTGCATGTCAGGTGAGGAAAACATGGATGCTAGTGACAGTTAAGTGGATAAAGTAGTAAAAGTAGTGCAAATGACATCTTAGAGAAAGGAAAAAATTAAACAGGTACTGCTTCCTGAATCAAGTGGCATTACAATTTTGAAATTCATTTTTGTAAAGTACATTTTTACTGTAATTAGAAGCCAGGTTCTCATTAGAAGCAATCATTAAATTATCTGTAGCTAGAAAGTTGCTGCTTTTCTGCTTATCCCTAATGTTCTATTGCTCTTTAACTATCGAAGTTAGTGCCTGGTAAATATCAGAACACTTTAAACAAATAAACACTTAAGTAAATTCTTTAAAATTGAATCTGTGTTGCTAGTACAAGAAATTAAAGTATTTTGTTTATAATACCTTAACTGTTTAAGATATTTATGTATCAGCCCTTTCAGAAGTCTAAATTCTTCCTAACTTCAGGCTGAAGTGAATCCTAGAATTTACTTGGGAACCAATTTTTTTCTCTGTGTTTCTTATTATAAAGCAACAATAAATGGAAGTTCATAAGCTCATCTTGAGCTTTTTGGACTGGTTATGTCAAAGCATTATGTGACCTTTGAAGTATTGAACCATAGAATCAACCAGGTTAGAAGGCACCTCCAAGCTCATCCAGTCCAACCTATCACCCAGCCCTAGCCAGTCAACTAGACCATGGCATTAAGTGCCCCATCCAGTCTTTTCTTGAACACCTCCAGGGACGGCGACTCCACCACCTCTCTGGGCAGCCCATTCCAATGGCAAATCATAGAATCATAGAATGGTAAGGTTAGAAGGGACCTCAAGGATCATCTAGTTCCAACCCCCTGCCATAGGCAAGGACACTGCCCCTCCCACTAGAATAGGTCTCTCAAGGCCTCCTACAACCTGGCCTTGAAGACCTCCAGGGAGGGANCCAGCCTTCCTGTAGGCCCCCTTCAGATACTGGAAGGCTACTATCAGGTCTCCTCAAAGCCTTCTCTTCTCCAGGCTGAAGAGCCCCAACTCTCTCAGCCTGTCCTCATAGGAGAGCTGCTCCAGCCCTCTGAGCATCTTCATGGCCTCCTCTGGACCCACTCCAACAGTTCCATGTCTTTCCTGTGCTGGGGGCTCCAGAACTTCACACAGTACTCCAAATAGGGTCTGATGAGAGCAAAGTGGCAGAATCCCCTCCCTTGCCCTGCTGGCCACGCTTCTCTTGATGCAGCCCAGGACTCGGTTGACTGTCTGGGCTGCATGAGCAGCTACTGAAAATTCCCTTAGCTAAACCTACCTAATTTCAGAGACAAATACTCTGTGTATTTCATGGGGTAGGAAAGTGTGGAAATCATTCCTTGCCTAAATCAGCCAACTGCAGTTCTGCAGTTCCTTTCAGACACTTAGAGATGTCTGTGAAGATTGCCAAAAGGAGCACATTTTCAGAAGGAACCGCAGAGTGTCTCTTCTGGAAAGAGAGAAAAGGAGGGGGGAAGAGGAGGATACTAACAGAATTTCTTTCTCAAACTGATTTTACAAATCAGGCTTTTTGCTTTAAAATCTTGCTAGTTATTATTTTATTTGAACTTCAGAGGTGTAACTAAAAGAGGAATTAACTGCTGCCCTAAGTTGCAAACTCTGTGGCATATAAAACTGTATCTACAACTGTGGCAGCTATCAGAGTATCACAGAACGGTTTGAGTTGGAAGGGACCTTACAGATCATCTAGTTCCAAACCCCCTGCTATGGGCAGGGACACATTCTACTAGACCAGACTGTGCAAGGCCTTGGCCAGCCTGGTCTTGAACACCTCCAGGGAGGGGGCATCCACAACCTTCCTGGGCAACCTGTTCCAGTGTCTCACCACCCTTCCTGTAAGGAATTTCTATCTAATATCCAGTCTATCCACAATTCCTGCTTTCCAGAAACCTTTCAGACCCTTAGCCAAGGCAAATTTTGGAAACTGTGGAAAACAATTACCTCAGTAGTAGAAATTGTAGTTTTTATTTTTACCTTTTTTTTTTTTTTAAAAAAAGTTATTATTCAGGTACCTTGTTTTATCTGCCTTTTCCAGGGGAAAACAGGTTTATTTATCAGGTAAATGTTGAACTCTGCATGACCTGTGTTAGCATGAGAACTCTCAGAAGAGCTCAGAGATGTTATCTCAAGAGATTCTTAAAGCAAATATTCTATTCATAACCTGTTCTAATTGCTCTGTACTTCAAAATGGTTGCTGCAGATATTGCATAAGTAAAGTGGTTTGTTTATGCTCTGCCGATACTGGCTCCAAGTGTATTTGGACTGCTATTTGTTTACTCACCCCCACTCAGTTTAATCACTGTCTTTCACAAAGAATGAAGCTCTAACAAGCTATGTGTTCTTTTAACAAATATTAAGGTATGGCAAATTGAACATCCATATGATGTTGAGTTTTCTTTTTGCTACCTGGAAACCTACATAAAGTATTTTTTTATTGAAGCATGGCACAATATATGCAAGATTTTCAATGCATTTCTGCTTTCTTGCACAGCAGAGGCTACAGCCTGATCTGTGGGGTCTTGCAGATCTGAATCAATGAGAACGTCCCAGGGTCACATTTCAGTGGCTGACATTTCCACAGAAGGACTATCTGGAAATCGGTTAGGGAAAGAAAATCATTCTGAGTATTGAAGTAATATAAATAGGATGAGATTCAACTCAATAATGTTCAAAGTAATTAATTCAGAAGCTAATAACAGGTGTTGAAGCTCTTCAGCAGGAAAGAGCCCAGGAGGGGAACATTTGTGATCAGTTCATTGCAGGGGAAAAACAACCCAAAACAACAAAACAAAACCAACAAACCACTCTGAAGCTTTGAACACTTGAGTCAAATAATTTAGGTGAGAAGTTGTCTGTGGAACTGAACTAAAATGTGCAGAGCAATGAGACTTACCTGAAATGCTCCTTACAGCGTTGTTGCCTACCACGTTGTACCCGGTGCAGGTCCACCCAGCTCTTCCAGTCCCACCTCAGGACACGGCTGAGCCACTCAGCCACAGGCAGGCATGTCAGGGAAAGCCTGTGTAAGAAAGGGCAAAACGCTGCCTGGCAGCCAGGGCTGAGGGAAACAGGGTGAGAAGCAGCCCTGCCAGCCCCGAGGGGAGAGCGGGAGGAAGGGAGGAGTTGCTCCAGGCGGCCCAGCAGAGACTCCCCTGCGGACCATAGAGAGACCTTTGCTTCCTGATTTGTATGTGTTACCATTAGAACCGATTATAGGGAAAGGGTGGAAAGCACTAGCACCCGGTCCCAATTAAAGCAAAGTCTGCCTCCTAGGTTAGGCAAATCCACAAGTCCCTTTTCTCCAGCAGAACTGAAAACGTAAATCCTTACACCTGCAAAGTGGAGACAAAACAACTTCCTTGACACAGAGGAATGTGGCATGATTAAATAATGTCGCTAAAATGCTGAATGCTGAAGTGATTAGGATTATAGATATTTAAAGACACAAATCTTTTTTTCCCAGATGAATCTCAAATAGAAGAACATAACTCAATTTGTCTTTCACAACGCTAATTTCTATGGCTCTCTGCTGAAAAGCTGCTGGAGCTATAGGCAAACAGGAAACTGATTCAGCTACTCAGAAAGAACAGAGTATCTGGGAATGGGGAAATTATCTATGGAGGAGGTTTGCCAGCAATTTTAATAAATTACACTTTAAAAGATAATGCCATGAAATGAAAATGTCATCTTTAATTAAAACCTCAATTTGAAAAAGCATGCATATACATTTAGCTTTGTTAAATAAACACAGAGGAACTGCTAAGCAGGCTCAGAGTTGCTAAAATTTACTCTGGACTAAGTTAATTTTTTTAATTAGATTTCTAAATTAAATTTATAGTCACAGCTGTCTTAGGTAGTCTCAGTTCAAATAATTGCAGAAGGGATGCACAGCAGTTCTGGAGACCACGAGAAAACCATTGATGGAAATTTCTCTGAGTCTTGGGTCACAAAAGGAAGTGAGACTGTTAATTTTAACAATCAACTAGAAGTTCAGGAAGTAGTTTGCAGAAACAGAATCTTCAGAATTCATATATTTTTTAATTAGTTGTCTGATCCCTTTGTAGCCTAAAGGAAGAAAGAGTAGGTAATGTTCTTGTGCCACTTTCCACGGGACTATCTCTCCATTTGTGGACTACAGAGGTAATATGTGGAGTCCAATATCATAATTTACAGTCCTCCAGTAACTAAAGAGAGACAAAACAAAGGTCGTGAGAGATTTGTGTCTTGTTAAAATTGGCATCAGCAATTTCTTACATTATTACCAAAGTGTTTTTCAATAGCTAGCATCATGCCTTGTGGGAGAGGGAAAGGTCTTTCATAAAGTCTATCAGATTTTTGGGCAGATTATTAATTTAATTACATTAATTTCCCCCCCCCCNCATTAATCCTCCTTCTTTGGCATTTTTTTAGTCACTACTTCGTGGAATCAGATAGGGATGTATTATTGAAATGCTTATTGTTTCTTCCAGAAAAAAAGAAGTAGAGTTGACGTAGATACATTTCCAATTCTTCCACACTGCAACCATTATTGCATCAGGAATAGTGTGGCCAGCAGGAGCAGGGAGGTCATTCTCCCCCTGTACTCTGCACTGGTTAGGCCACACCTTAGTCCTGTGTCCAGTTCTGGGCCCCTCAATTTAAGAAGGACATTGAGGTGCTTGAGCGTGTCCAGAGAAGGGCAACNGAAGTTTAGGCTCGAGGTGAGGAGAAAGCTCTTCACTGAGAGAGTCATTGGCTACTGGAATGGGCTGCTCAGGGAGGTGGTGGAGTCACCGTCCCTGGAGGTGTTCAAGGCAGGTTTGGACGTGGCACTTGGTGCCATGGTCTAGTCTTGAGGTCTGTGGTAACGGGGTGGACTTGATGATCTTTGAGGTCTCTTCCAACCTTGGTGATACTGTGAGACTGTGATTATGATGTGGCTTTACTCTGCACTTATGACACCTCACCTGGAGTACTGTGTGCAGTTCTGGAGCCCCAAACACAATAAGGACATTGAACCATTCGAGTGAGTCCAGAGGAGGCCATGAAGATAGATGCTCAGAGGGCTGCAGCAGCTCTGCTATGAGGACAGGCTGAGAGAGTTGGGGCTCTTCAGCCAGCAGAAGAGAAAGCTTCAAGAAGACCTTAGAGTAGCCTTCCAGTATCTGAAGAGGGCCTACAGGAGGGACTATTGACAAGGTCTTGCAATGACAGGACAAGGGGTAATGGGTTTAGACTGGCAAAGGAGAGATTTAAAATAGATATTAGAAAGAAGTTCTTTACAGCGATGGTGGTGAGACACTGGAACGGGTTGCCCAGGGAGGCTGTGGCTGCTCCCTCCCTGGAGGTGTTCATGCTAGGTTAGATGAGGCCTTGAACGACCTGTTGTAGTGGGAGGTGTCCCTGCCTATGGCAGGGGGTTGGAACTAGATGATCCTTAAGTTCCCTTCCAACCTTACCATCCTATGATTCTAATATTATTTCCTGAAGCTGAGAGAAGGTAACTGGGATGTGTTGTGAGCAGTGTGGTGAATGGAGTGGCCCAAGTGAAGGAGTAGGGGTGTAAGAGACCAGATTTCTTGGCTGCTGGTCTACCAAGGGACTCTGATGCACAAAGTTGAATGACTTGATTATTCTCTGTGTAGATAAATTGAAGCTAAAAATATTGAGAACCACTTCAAGTCCTTCCTGCTTTTTGACAGAGGGCCAAATGTTGTGACAGTTTTACAAGAAAAGGTGCCCACAACTGAAAGATAAGCTTCTGCCTGCAGAGCCAGGTAGCAAACATTAGGCTGTCATGAATAGCTTTTCATTGTATGTCTGTCTCTAATTAGGGAACAAGCAGCTCAAGGTAACAAGACATTTGCAAGACAATTAATAGGACTGCTCATTGAGTTAATTCACTAATCATCTTGGCAGGCATTCAGGATTAAAACCTAAATTGTTCTTTACATTTCATTTTAGATTTTAAAAGCAGAACTTTCCAGGTCTTCTACCAATTTCCACTATGTTTTAAATACTTTCTGAGAATAAGTAAATTAAAATTTCTGTGCCCTTACATAAAAGCTGATATTGTTGAGGTGTTCATGGAATCCTGTGTACTCACATTTATACTGCAAATACCTCCAAAGTTGCTAAAATCAGAGAACTGAGGTCCCTATCATATTCTGAGGAGAAGGAGTGGTGCTTTAGTATGAAACTAAGAACATGTCAAATAGATGCTTGAAAAGATGGACTGGCTTCAAGCAGCAGTAACGCTGCCCGATACAGAACGTGGATTTACAGACTTGTCAGCCAGCAACACCCCTTCCGCAGGATAGGATTCCCCCAGTAAAACTCATCTGCTCCACAGTATCATCAGAGTTATTCAGGCCAAATCAACACATGCCTTGACATTTCTGTGAGGATCCTGGAGGTGGATTCCATCTGCTAACAACACATTTCAGAACAGAGGGCAGCTTGTTTCTAAAACGAGTAGATTTTCTTCTGAAGCACAGAGTCCTTGCTACCCACAGCACCTTAGAACAAGGAAGGACTGAATGCTAAGACTGAAATTCCCTTTTCACCTTCATCAAGTAAACTTCTCACTGAGTCTTTTCCTTAGTGCTGGCACTGTCAGTGTTAATACTGTACCTGCTAAATGGCTGAGTAGAGGGTGCTAGTCTACCTGGATGCCAGCCTAGAATATCCAGGGCTAACTGATGCTCCAGGGAGCAATTTCAACTTTACAAAAAGATACATTCAGACATACATTAATTATCATCTAGCAAAAAAAAAACAACAAACCACAAACCCAAGCAATGATTGTCTGCTTAGCAGGCATTTGAAAAGTCTTCTTGTAAGTTGTTAACTGTAACAACAGAATTGCTGCTGCTTGTGGAGTAGAAGGGATAGAGTTCAAAATTATGAATACAAATCATTGGTTGCAGTAAACTTTATGAAAAAGTCTGCTAATTCCAGAGGACCTCTAATCCAGCAACAGAGAAACCTATGCTCTGTTTTAAGCTGTATATAATTTAATGGATAGCTATAATTACTTGAACAGAATAAGGAAGAGTGTCAGACAAAATGTGCTGTAAGTCAGGCAAGTTGTTTATTTTGTCAGCTGATGGAAGGTAGAGCTGCTCATATCTGTTGATATTTCACATTCATCATTACATTTATTTGCTTACTTACAAAGGGTATGAAGTGCTCCCTCTCTTTTCAGCCAAATAAATTACAAAATAGATAATACATAGATTAGACAAAAATGTGAATTGCACATGAATGGGGAAAAAAAGAGGAGAGGCAGAGAACTCAGAAAGAATTGCTGACTTCAAGCCAAATTCTGCTGAGAAAGAGAATCTGAAGGCTTGGAAGTTTGTACTGCATGTTGTGCACACTGCATGTTGTGTACACAGCAACACATCCAGGCTGTTTAATATTTGCCAGGCAGATCACAAAGCCCTCGCAGGCTGCAGCAGCATATAATCTCCTTGAACGTTTTCCTGAGCTCCTGACTCCGGAATGCATAGATAAGTGGGTCGATGATGGAATTGCACATGATGAGGATGAGGTAGAAATTAAAGTGGGACATGAAGCACACACAGTAAGGGTTGTAGGGGCAGGAGATGTAGAAAATCAGGTGGAGGAAAAATGGAGCCCAGCACACAACAAAGACTCCAATCAAAATGGTGAGAGTGATGGCTCCTTTCATGTTGGCCCCTTGGCGAATAGGGCCAGTCCCAGGAAGAACAGCAATCTTTTTGATGTGCATCCGTGCCATCATAAACATATGGACATAGAGGGATGCCATGAGAATGAGCATAGTGAAGAACATGCTAATGAGACAGATGATGACAACACTACTGTCAGAGTAAATGATGAACAAAATGCCTGAGACTGTGCAAGCAGCCCAAATGCATGTGATGATGACCCCTACACGCTTCACCGTCATGATATTATGGTACTGGAGGGCGTAAAAGATAGTAAAATACCTGTCCACTGCTATTGAGAGCAGACTGCAAATTGATGCAAGCAAGGAACTGCAAATCACTGAGTCAATGACATTGTCAATGTTTATGGTAAAGCTCTGCGCATCTGTGTCTGTATTGTTTAGCAGCGTGATGACAATAGTTTCTGATCCATTAGATACACTCACTAGCATATCAGCCACTGCCAAGCTACAGATGAAGAAGTACATGGGTGAATGGAGGTTCTTGTTCTTGGCTATTGCCACAATGACCAAGACGTTCTCCAGCAAGCTGATGATGCCCAAAGTCACAAACACTTCGGGGGATACAAAGAGTTGCTCATAGCAGCCTCCTGAGGAGTGGCCCTTTGCACTCGGCTCGCTGGCACCTCCGTGCGGTCTGTAGCTGTGGTTCCAGAAATGGAGAGGCTGGAGTGTCCCACGGTGCTGGGTGAAATTCATCTTATGGAGATGCCCTTTCAGCTTCCTGCTTTTAAAACTCCTGTCCCTTTTGCATCCCTTTGAAAACCTTCTTTTGCTTTTCGGCTTGGAAAGAAAACAAAAATAAGCCAGCACTGAGGCAGGCAGCAGTTCAGAACAATTTGACTGCTGTTACAAAATAAAGTTTCAAACTCAGAAATACTGCTTTAAGCTCTCACGGATGCAGTTTCTGATCATCAGCACGTTTACCTTGGTGGTCTATGTCACAGAGTCCAAACAATCTGTAAATTTGCATCAGATTCTCCCCTATGGTCAGCTCCTGTTTAGCTCACTCGTATGCTGCAAGGCTTTTTTGCTCCCTTCCATTAAGAGAGGCAAACATAAAATGCCCAAGGGACTGATGCAGAGCAGAAACTAATTTCAAACTGCAAGCACGGGTCTGGCTGTCAGACAGTGCATGCCGGCTGCCTGCTTTATGGTGTGTGGAGGAGAAAAATATTCAGGGCACTCTCCGCCTCTGCTTTGCCTTCCAGCCAATGGGGCTCAGGAGCTGCAGAAAGTCGGGGGGCTGCTGTTTCTGAGCCTCTCTGGAACATCACACAGTACGGGAAAGGCAGACACAGCACAAGCTACCAGTAGCTACAGGAAAGCAGGTGTGCTACCAGAGATTTGTTTCCTTTCTTTAACTTCTCTGAATAGTATTTTATTCGTGATTTTTAACCAGCAGTCTTACACGACCATGCTGGCAGTCTTACAGAATGGCTAGAGCTGAACTGATGGCTTTTTAGCATTTCAGACTGATTTACTGTGATTTACTCTTGCCCCTTCTGTGGCATAAAGTTGCTCTGACTTGTATATGTGGTAGAACAGGAAAAAGACAAGGAAGCAAGCAAATACTCCTTCTATAATTCATCTATAAATATCAGAGGGGTGGATGTCAAGTGGATGGGGCCAATCTCTTCTTGGTGGTCTACAGCAATGAGAAGGTATAATGAGAAGGTATTTTATACAAGGTATAAAATTAAGCATAGAAGGTTTCACCTCAACATGAGGAGAAACTTCTTTACAGTGAGGGTGACAGAGCCCTGAAACAGGCTGCCTAGAGGTTGTGGAGTCTCCTTCTCTTGAGACTTTCAAAGCCTGCTTGGATGCATTCCTTTGCATACTGCCCTAGGGTATCCTGCTTTTGGCAGGGAAGTTGGACTCGATGGTCTCTGGAGATCCCTTCTAACCTCTAACAATCTGTGATTCTTGGTTCTCTCCCCCTGATCTCCCTTGCACTGCTAACTTTTCTATGCTTTATTTGTGCATTTGCGAGATGTGTTCTTGCAAGGTTGGGTCGTACTCTCTAAGCTTCTTATAGTTTGTAAATAATTTAGACTACCTAAGGACAAAAAGCAGAACAAGGAGACAAAGCCACAAGTGGTTTAATAAATTGTCCTAAAGAAAGTGTTTTGTTTTGTTTTGTTTTGTTTTCCCCCAGGTAAATTACTTCTTTACCTTGTTTCCAGAAAGGAAAAGCTAATAGCATTGACTGCAGAAGGCCTGTTGCCATCAGGAACAGTACAATAGTACTGTATTGGATCATACAGTAGTAATGACACAAAAGCATCAATAAGTCTGCTAAATGCCCATCTGGAAGGATGTTCCTGTGCTTACCTAGCATAAGCTATACATCAGCTTGTGTGCAGTCTGCCAGGGAAAACCCTTGAGAAGGAAGAGGAAAGGAATGCCAAATGAATGTGAAGAGGCAGGGACAAAAGTAATTTTTCTGTTTTATCTTCAAGCCAATATTGTGATTGCAATATTCACAACAAATAAACTAGGCAAATCCTAAAGTACAAGTGGATTTTAAAGCTCTTGAAGCTACAGGGAAGTCAGTCACTGCATCTGAAATTAATGTTTGAAAAGAAATTAGTTGAATTAACATTTCCAGTCAGCTACCAGAAAGGGCATGGAGTGGTCTGTATCTAATGAAAGAGTCAGCATCCCAAACCTTTTCATCTTCTGTGCATTAGATAGTTTTAAAACACACAGCTGTAAAGAGATACAGACATACTACAGGAGTGTGGAAGCACAACTGTGTTCAATATCCCAGCCACAGGGTGAAGCATGATTTTACTTTCACATTTGGATTTGCTATAGATCTGTGGTTATAAAGACCTATATCAGAATAAAAGCCATGGCCAATTATTTCTGGGCCTCTCCCCAGACAGGTTGCTTCATAAAGTTGAAACATAAACATCCAAGACAAACAAAATAACCTGCAGCAGAGAAAACACACATTTATCAGTCTGGAAAACATCACTCACCAGCAGCATCCTTACAATGAAAGAATAGCTTGCTGCTGAGAGGGTGAGATTTATTTTCTTATCAAGATACAATGCAAGGCAGGATTCAAAAAGATTTATTATCTAGTTACTGATCCCCGGGCCAGTGTACACTAACTCCTGCCACAGACAGGACTTGCATACCTAACCATCATGGACATAGCTACAACGTGAGAGCAGTGAGAAAATTAATATCAAGACTTGTGTGGGAGAGCAGCATATCTTCAGGCAAGGCATTTTTCTACACCTGCAGCCAGAAATACAGAATCGAGTTATCCCAGGGAAGAAGTCTGTCAGCATCCCTTCCCTTATCACCCCAGTCCATGCTGGAAGTGCCCATAGCAAAAGCATCAGCTCCCTCCACCTACTTAGATGGAGTTAGAGTAGGAGAAGCTGACAAGAACAAAGAGAAGCTTCCTCCACACGATATTGTCCTGTTTGCTCTAGCTGTCTGTCTGTCTATTCCTCTTCTGGTTCCTTCCTTCCTCAGCACATTGCCTCTCTTCTCATTCTCATCTTTCCATTAACCATCTCTCTTCAGCCAGAAGCTATACAGGCAGTGCATGATTTTTGTCTGGACTTGGTCATAAGCATGTAATTTTGGTTATAAGCAAGGAGTGAAAAGGACACTGCTCTCCCACTCATGGTTCTCTATCACCTCAAAATTTCTATTTATGCTCTGCATCCTTGGAGCAAGGTTGTGTTGGCATTTCAACCATACATATTTGTGAGATGACTGAAAGCAGAAGACTTAAGGTAGCTTAATAACTCAGATGAAGCACTGAAGAGGTGATCTACTATCTGCCTCCTCTAATTAGAAGATAAAACAAGTTATATAAGTATCTTTTTAGATTACATAGTATGTATGCACATCTAAATACTTCTACAGTAGAAGATGGATACATTCCTGTGGCTCACACTTAAGAAAAATGGAACCATAATGCATGAAAATGTGTCAGAATTTCATTTTTCTAAGTCATAGATAACAGGAGCACTGCCTAATATAAATTGTCTAAAATGTTCTTAAATGTTGAAAATCAAAGCTGAGCTAATATTTCTTTCAAAAGCACTATGGAAAAACAGCCATAGCTGCAGAGAACTATAAACTGGTAACAGTGATATACTAATATGAGCTGAGACTCTTAAGAGAAATAAAACATCAATGAAATTTTTATACCAGCCTCTCCATTTAACATAATGAGGAATCACAGCCTCCTACACAATTCCCCCATGTCCTGTCCTCTCTTTCCACCTACTCTCTGACAGGGTTACAGTCATCTCCATCTCTCAGCATTTTGAAGAGCTGAATTATTCTCTGACAGGTGCTTTAAAAAGTCAGAAGAAAGTGTTCATTGGAATCAATAATAAGCAGATACAATCACAATAGAGATATAGGAGCACAGCCATGAACAGGCTGTATAGGTCCACTACAAGAGAAAAAGAAAGGTAGAGGGAGTTAGCAGAGGCAATTTCCTGCACATAGGCAGGGTCTGAGATTTCTTTGAAATTCCATGTCCACATTGGTCAAGCACAGAGATATTTGTCACTTCAGCTGCTCTCAGTGGAAACAGGAAAGGTAGTGAGAAATTGGGTAGAAAGAAGAGCCAAAGAAACAGATCATTACCACTTAATCAGTCCTTCAGATGTGTGCAAATGTCCCAGGCCTGTGCAAAGGGCACTGCTACATGGACAAGCATAATTGCTGGAGCAAGTGTAGAAGAAGGCAGTGAAGCTGGGGAAGGGGCTAGAGAATACATCTTATGAGGAGTGACTGAAGTTGCTGGGGATGGTTAATTTGAAAAAGAGGAGGCTGAAGGGAGACCTCATTGCTGTCTTCAGCTGCCTGAAATATATTGTGGGGAGGTTGGTGCTGGTCTCTTCTCACAGGTAATTAGTGAACAAGAGGGAACAGCCTCAAGCTGCAACTGGGTAGATTTAAGAGTAGATATTAAGAAACATTTTTTTCCCAGCAAGAGTGATCAGGCATTGGAATAGGCTGCCCAGAGAGGTGGTTGAGTCACCAACCCTGGACGTGTTTAAAAGTGATGTGATGCTTAGGGATATGGTTTAGGGTGTACCTTGTAGAGTAGGGATATTGTTTGGGCTTGGTGATCCTGAGTGTCTTTTCCAGCCTGAATGTTTCTGTGATTCTGTGAAATAAGATTTTGATACATGTACTTAGATCCAGGGTTTCAGTTCATTCAAAATCTGTTCTTAATTTGACTGGGATACAGTTAATTTTCATCCTAGTAGGTTGTATAATGCCATGTGTGTGATTTAGGATGATAACACACTGATGTTCTAGTCATTACTAAGCAATGTTTACACTAAGTCAAGGAATTTTCAGCTTCACACACCATCCCATCAGCAAGTAGGCTGGGGGAGGTACCAGAAGCTGGGAGCAGACACAGACAGAATACTGACCCAATCCGGCCTAAGGGATATTCCATACTATCATAGAATCATAGAATGTTAAGGTTGGAAGGGACCTCAAGGATCATCTAGTTCCAACCCCCTGCCATAGGCAGGGACACCTCCCACTAGTAGAGGTTACTCAAGGCCTCATCCAATCTGGCCTTGAACACCTCCAGGGAGGGAGCATCCACAACCTCCCTGGGCAACCTGTTCCAGTGCCTCACCACCCTCACTGTAAAGAACTTCCTCCTAACATCCAGTCTAAATCTCCCCTCTGCCAGTTTAAGCCCATTGCCCCTTGTCCTGTCATTGCAGGACCTTGTAAATAATCCTTCCCCAGCCTTCCTGTAGGCCCCCTTCAGATACTGGAAGGCTACTATCAGGTCCCCTCGAAGCCTTCTCTTCTCCAGGCTGAAGAGCCCCAACTCTCTCAGCCTGTCCTCATAGGAGAGCTGCTCCAGCCCTCTGATCATCTTTGTGGCCCTCCTCTGGACCCGCTCCAACACTTCCATGTCCTTCCTGTGCTGAGGGTTCCAGAACTGCACACAGTACTCCAGGTGGGGTCTGACGAGAGCAGAGTAAAGGGGCAGAATCCCCTCCCTTGCCCTGCTGGCCACGCTTCTCTTGATGCAGCCTAGGACTCGGTTGGCTGTCTGGGCTGCATGTGCACACTGCAGGCTCATGTTGAGCTTTTCATCAACCCAGACTCCAAGGTCCTTTTCCTCAGGGCTGCTCTCCAGCCATTCACCACCCAGCCTGTATTTGTGCTTGGGATTGTGCCTACCCAGGTGCAGGACCTTACACTTGGCCTTATTGAATTTCATCAGGTTGGCCTGGGCCCAACTCTCCAGCCTGTCCAGGTCCCTCTGGATGGCATCCCTGCCCTCTAGCAAGTCGACTGTGCCACACAGCTTGGTGTCATCTGCAAACTTGCTGAGGGTGCACTCCATTCCTCTGTCCATGTCACTGACAAAGATGTTAAACAGCACTGGTCCCAGCACTGACCCCTGAGGGACACCACTTGTCACTGGTCTCCAGGTGGACATTGTGCCGTTGATCACCACTCTCTGGGTTCGACCATCCAGCCAATTCCTTATCCAGCGAGTGGTCCATCCATCAAGTCCATGTTTTTCCAGTTTGGTGACCAGGATGTCATGTGGGACAGAGTCAAATGCTTTACTCAGGTCCAGGTAGATGACATCAGCTGCCCTTCCCTTGTCCACTGTCGCTGTGACTTCATCATAAAAAGCCACTAAATTTGTCAGGCAAGATCTGCCCTTGGTGAAGCCATGCTGGTTCCCACCAATCACCTCAGCTTTGTTTTCCATTTGCCTTAGCAGGATATATCATACAAACAAGAGGGAGGGCTGACTCAAGAACTGGTTGGGCATTGGTTGGTGAGCATTGGGCATTCCTTGTTTGGAACATTCTAATTCTTTTGGTTTTATGACTATATTTCCTTCTTATTCTGTCCTATTAAACTGTCTTGATCTTAAGCCAAAGGTTTTACTCCCCTCCCCTCACAATTTTCTTCGCTATATCATCAGCATCATTATTGTTGTTATTATTATTATTATTATTCCTGTTGTTCCTTTAATGTTTGCAACAAACTCTCCTTATCTCAACCCATGTTTCTTCTTGATTTCTTCTTCCCATCCTACCAGAGGGAGGAGTTGGAGAGAGCAGTTTTTAGCAGCTTCATGGGGCTCAGCTTGTAGCTGGGCCTAAACCCTGATGACCTGCATCATATATTTATACAGAGGCAAATTCCATTTAGCACTCAGAATGCTCACAGAAATGGTTCAAATAATGCAACATACTTTTCCATCCTACCCCACACAAATAAGCTTTTTTTTGTTTTGTTTCATCTACAGTAAATTAGCAATGAGCAATATAGATGCAATTGTTTGGTCCTGTATTTAGACTGCTAGAGATATCAATACAGACCTGACTACCTATTGGAAGAAAAAAAGAACAGTGGAAAACCACAAAGCAATATTGTTGATAAACACAAGGACCAGAGGAGAGGCTGGGTGGTGATACAGTGGCCTGTGTTGCCATGGCACTGGGGAGGAAAAAGGAAGGTGAAGCAAGGCAGGGCCAAGCAGGAGGCTCTGCAGTCTGACAGAACAATGACTTATCTACAGTCCCACCCCTGCACTCTGCATGATGGTAGATAATGAGGTATTAATACTGCCCTGTTTTGTACCTGAGGAATGAGAATTCAGTACCGAACAGCAGGGACAGGTGAGTAGGTTTGTCCTCCTGCCCACTTGAAGGGATGACTTGTGGTAAGATTTGTAACCTTGGCTACACCAACCACTTCCCTGGGAGATAAAGCTTGTGATGGCAAGCATACTTTGGAGCTATAGAACTATTCTGCAGTTTAGTTTCTCATTGGCAACCTTAAAGAATGTGTACATGTTGCATATGAGTAAGCTGTACAATTCAAGCACCTGACTGGGGGTTGGACTTGATGACCTTATTGAGTCCCTTCCAACCCTTGACATTGTGTGATCCTGTGACTGCTGTGTTAGAATGCAGTCAGACCTACAGCAGGCAGGCTCTTTGTGGATCTGGTGTCACAGCAATAGTCTCAGCAATAATTAGCATATCAAGTAAGAGGTAAGTAACCTATGAAGAGATAAGTCCAACCCTAGTCCCTCTAAACTCCGAGACCAGGTAGAACACAATGCAGTACATAGCAGTAAGTACAAATTAAACATTGACATTCATCCAGATCCAGAAAACCAAAAAATAAGTGATCCTGAATTTGTGAATTCTGTGGTTTGCTTTATGCCAAAAAAAGAGAAGTTAAGTTGGCCTCTTCCTTCATTCGTCATCTTTGTATACAAATAGAGCAGAGGAAGTCACAGAGTATTAGAGGTTGAAAGGGACCTCCACAGATCATCAAGCAAGCCTCTGCCAAAGCAAGATCCCCTAGGGTACTTCACACAGGAATGCATCCAGGCAGGTTTTGAAAGCTACCAGAGAAGGAGACTCCGCAACTTCTCTGGGCAGCCTGTTCCAGTGCTCTGTAACTCTCACTGTAAAGAAATTTCTCCTCATGCTCAGGTGAAACCTATCTTCTAGTTTGTACCTGTTGCCCCTTGTCTTACTGATGCTGACCATTGAAAAAAAATAGTCCCCATCCACTTGACACCCACCCCTCAGATATTTACTGACATTATGAGATCCCCTCTCAGTCTTCTCCTCTCCAGACTAAACAGTCCCAGGTCTCTCAGTCTCTCTCCATAGGAGAGATGCTTAAGTCCCCCAGTCATCCTCGTGGCTCTCCACTGGACTCTCTCCAGCTGGTTCTTGTCTCTTGTATTGGGGAGCCCAAAATTGGACACAGTATTCCAGGTGTGGTCTCACGAGGGCAGAGCAGAGAGGGAGAAGACCTGCTGGACACACTTTTCTTGACGCACCCCAGAAATACTCCTAATACTCAACATGCTCTTCTTCACTGCCTATATGGTACTGAACAGAGTAGTTTTCAGCACTAACCTTACTGCAGATAATGAGATCCTTTTATATCCTGTTTAGAATAATCTTCACTTTTCCAGTTTATCAGATCCAGATTTTTACCATAATGACATTCAGTGTTTTTCTGTGTGAGAGTTGCAGTAGCATTTCATTCTAGCAGAAAAATGATCTATTCAGTCCAGCTGTCCAACCATGAAAGCTTGAAAAATGGTATGTCTCATTGTAGTTGAAGGAAAAATAGAGAACCAAGGCAGAAAAATGGACTTGTAATTTAATGACAGCCCAGAGTTCCACTATAGCAAAAAAGAGTAGTTTTGGATGACATCAAATCACTTCACCTGAGTTTTTCAGAAGAGTTCTCCATATAGGATATAACCTGAAGGTTAATGAGACAGGAAGTTACTAACTAGCTTAAATTTTCTCTTCCAGTGCACTCACTTCTGAGGGTGATTGTTGTTAATCGAATGGAAAAGTCATACAGGCACTTCTTCAACTCATACTGTGTGGTGACTGATTCAAAAAGCTTAGCATGTTTGAAATACCTTGATTAGGCACTTCTGTCAATCAGGATTGTTTATTATTTGAATTATTGAAGATACCAGCAGCTGTGATCAGAGCTCTGGCTCCAGTATGTGTGCCATTCTATAGCACAAAGTGAAGCATGCCCTAAATAGCTTATGCTTGCAGAGTTCTGGGGGCAAAACCCTTTTAGTGATGCAGGCGCTGGGGGCAATGACAGGCAGTTAGATCAGGACATGCCTGAAAATAAGAGGGAATATTAATCCTCTAGAAAGCATAGTCTGATAGCAAATTGATGCAGGGAAAAAACACACTAAGGAAGTACAGACTTTATATGCCAAAGTAAACTCCAAACAATCTGGTATTTAGTAACCAGAAATTTATACCCTCAGTGGTTTGCAGGTACATGACCTATGTTTGCACAGGAACCTATGTAAAAACCTTTTCACAGTGAGGGTGACAGAGCACTGAACAGGCTGCCCAGAGAGGTGATGGAGTCTTCTCTGGAGACTTTCAAAACCTGCCTGGACGCATTCCTGTGTGACCTATTCTAGGTGATCCTGCTCTGGCAGGGGGGCTGAACTGGATAATCTTTAAAGGTCCCCTCCAGCCCCTAATGTTCCATGATTCTCTGATCCAGATGACTTGTGTTAAATGTCTTTAGTTGTAAGAATGTCTTTACTTCTAAATAGATTCCTTGTATTGTTTCACTAATATATTGATTCTTTGATTATGCATTTTGTGCACATAACAAGTTCACAAATGATTAGGCTACTGTTGCTACCATGACATAATTTCTTTAGTATCTTTACAGTGATTTGTGTGTTTAGTGACCACTGTTCAAGATACCGGAAATGGTTTACATATACAGTTACTGAAAGCCAAATTACTTAAACCTTTCCTGAATGTTCTGCACACACAGAGACATGTATAAAAATACTTCTACCTCAGTTCCATATGGTGAAGTTGTTCTCTGTATTGCCCTGTGCTCTTCCAAGTAATTCCATGTACAGCAGGTAAAAGCTGTCCCTCAAGAAAGCTGAAAAGCAGTGTAAGGTCTGTTAACAGAGATAGTCTCTAATTGCGTAGCTGCATAGAGGACTAGAATGGCTTTCCTTCATTTTGATTGCCCATGTGCTGATTTGAGGCTAATTGGAATATTTTAAGCAGAGAAATTAGATCATTGGTTGTGGAAAAAAAAATGATGAAGTCTGTATCATTCATTGGCTTGCTGAAAGGGATAAAAAGCCAAAATGTAAGTAATTCTATTGCTTCTGCCTCAGAACCCTTGCTCCATTCACTCCTTGTACAAGGCCAGGCTGGATGAGACCTTGAGCAATCTGGCCTAGTGGAGAGTTTTTCCTGGCAATGCCAGGGATGTTAGAGCTAGATGATTTTCAAGGTCCCTTGCCACCCAAATCATTCTATGAATCTGTGAACTAGAAATACAGGAGTCAATCTGTTACGAGACAAAATTGATGCACCGAGCCGTATGACAAGAGGCAGAAGGCAGGCTCTTCTCAGTTGTGCCCTGTGATAGGACAAGGGGTAATGGGTATAAATTACAGCACAGGAAGTTCCACCTCAACATGAGGAACAACTTCTTTACTGTAAGAGTCAAGGAGCACTGGAACAGGCTCCCCAGAGAGGTTGTGGAGTCTCCTTCTCTGGAGACTTTCAAGACCTGTCTGGATGTGTTCCTGTGTGACCTGAGCTAGATTCTATGGTCCTGCTGTCCTGCTCTGGCAGAGGGATTGGATTTGATGATCTACAGAGATCACTTCCAATCTGTGATCCTGTGGTCCTGTGACAAATAAATGAGTAAGCCAGCAGTGCTGTAAACATAAGATTGTAGATTAAAGGTCAAATCTAAGAGAGCAATCCAAAATTGTTACAGATTTCTCTAAGAGAGGGAGAAGTACAAAATATGTAGAGTACTGAAAAGCTGCAGTGTGTATGCAGCAACTTGGTTTCTTTACACTTCTTTATATCAGTCATCAACAAGAATACCTCACTTCATCTTGTGACAACTGCTGGTACTCTTGCAAAAATCTCTGATACTTAAAGAAGTCTGAATTAGAAGATTGCATTGATAATAAAGCTGACCCTAAGGAAAGCAGGAATATAACACTTATGGAAAAAGTTAGGGAAAATTCAAAGTCATGAGCCAATTCATTTTCTGAATAGCAGAGTTGTTCTGTGCCAGGGCATTACTTGGAACTTACACTTCTCAGTGGTTATTTTTATTAGACTCAGGTAAAGTTTTTAGTTTCTTTTCAGGCTGAGAAAGTATGCACCATAAATCTTTTTCCTCTCTACTGCTGGAGTACAGATTTTATGTCTGCCTGTGTCAGAGGTTGATAATTTTCTGTCAAAGATGGCTTTCATGAAAAGGGAAGCGTGAATGAATACATAAAGTCGGTGCAATAAATTAAATTGAGTAGCTCTTGCCTTTACAGTGTTCAAAACTCCATATTCTAAGGTTAATAGAAAAAGAACTGTAGACAGTCGACGAAGTCAAGGTACAAGAGTAACGTGAATCACCTTGTCATGATTTGGTGCAGAGCAGGATGGCTGAGAAATCAACCTCTGTTTTCTTCAACAGAAGTGTAAATACTGGAGATGAATTAAAGATTGATTAGGGCTCAGAGGTCTTTTGTCTGGAGAACTGTGGGTGAAGGTATATCACCTTTGAGAACTGATTCCCAGAGGAATTCCCAGAGACCCCAAGTTAGTCATGATACTCTTTAAATGTTATTAGGAATATATTAATTAGTAATGTAATTTAGACAATTAAAAAATGTTTCTATAAATACATTAACAAAAGGAGAGTTAAAGAAAATCACCATCCTTAATTGGATGTAGAGGGGAACACAGTGAGAAAGGCTAAGGGAAAAGACTGAGGTACTTAATGCCTTCTTTGCCTCAGTCTTTCACACTGTGGTCAGTTTTCATCCATGTATCCAGCACCCTGAGCTGGAAGACAGACTTAGGGAGCATACTAGAGCCCCTATAATGCAAGGTGAAATTATTAGTGACCTGCTGCACCACTTAGACACAAGTCCATAGATCTACCCAAGGATACTGGGGCATCTGGCAGAAATGCTTATCAAACCACTTTCGATCATTTACCAGCAGTCCTAGCTAACTGGGGAGGTTTCGGTTGACCTGAAGTTGCCATACATGGTGTCCATCTACAAGAAAGGAAGATAGTCCTGGGATATCTTCACTTGTCTGTGAGACCTGGTATAGGTGATCCTGCTCTGGCAGGGGGCTTGAGCTAGATGATCTTTCGAGGTCCTGCCCCTAACATTCTATGATTCTGTGATGTTGTGATTCTGCGATCTGGTTTGCTTGTACTTCTGGGAGACAACTGCTGCAGGCTGGCAAGAATGGGTTAGAACAGCAATAGTAAAGAGGTGTGGAAATCATCCATTGTTAGAGCCATTTTTTTCTTGGAGAACAGAGAAAATAAAGTACCAAAGAATCCTGACATGCCATATGGATGTCTTGAATGAAGAGTCAATGAGAAAGGAAGTCTCCACAGCTGTGTAAACCAGGATGTCAAATGGCTGTTGGGCAGATTCATTTAGTTAGCTCTCTACTGCAGGGTGAATTTTACTGTAACACTGTGAGCAACAGAGATGAGAATTCTTCCATGCAGAAATGAGGTAGAGAACTGTAAACATGAGATGCAAGGGAAACAAGACAATTTTAATGCATGCTACATTTCCTCTCTAGTAAAGGAAGACAGAAAGCAAGCTAAGATCCTTCCAGGGACTGTTTGCCTAAACAAATATATAGTGATTATCCAGAATGTTACACCTTAAGATATTGAGCAATGCTGCAAATAATGAAAAAATATCAACAAGGGAAAATATATACTTTGGATATTAGTTAGGAGAAGAACCTCACAGGAAAATGAAAACAAACAACCAAACCAAACAAACAAACAAACTTGTGTAGAATAAAAAAAAAAAAAAGTGATTTTTCATTACTCTGGGACACTTTTAAAAGCTTATTCAACATTAACATTGTAGATAACTTCATTCTGGGAAGATCTATTTGAGTTAGATTTCATTTTTGTTATTGAGAAATCCAAAGATTTCCTGTAGTTATAACTGCTAGTATTAAACAGAATGTCCTAGGCATTTTAAGAATTCTGTGTGCTTTCTCTAGCTGCCTTCAAACCCAGATCACATATTCCATGTATTCCTAAAAAAATGTTGCTTCATCCTCCTTCCTTCAATAAATGCAATTCAGAACTCCTTTAAAAGAAATCCACCAGGGAACTTTTTTCTCTGCTTAAGAGAAGGTTTTCTTTGTAGTTTTAGAAAATGCTTATGAAAACAGGGTAAGAACAATAAAGTACCACTTACAAGAGTGAACTACTTATTTATGTTATTAAATCTATATGCATTATCACATGCTTAGTGACAGATTAACTCACTTATAAGCATAACTCTCTATCATGGACAGAAGTATTAAGACAACTGCCACTTCTCAGAAGCAGGGAAAACCAGAGAGGGAAGGAAACCAGTCCTAGCTCCATCATAGAAGCTACTGATGGGAAGGGTACAAGTTTTCCAGGTGTGCTTGTGTGTGGTTCTCATCTGTCAGGAAAAGGAAACACTGCCAAGTCCAGGAGTACTTTTATTTTAAAATGACTCTTCTATTGCTGGGTAAGTAGTAATATGGAAAGCTTTTTCTGCAATGAAGCATAGCAAGCTCCTAGTGAGGACCATCTGCTTCTTTTCCACCTCAACTAGTAAAAAGTCCACAGAAATAACAAGATCATTAAAAGTCAACCAAGTGATTTTCTTCATTTAAGTGATTCAAAGCACTCTGAGCCAGACGAGAGCACTTTTCTATGCTAGGCTCATGGAAGACATGTAATTACATTGCAACCAAATACAGGGAAGAGAAACCAGGATAAAGCATTACAGGTCTGTCAGATATGAGGATATGCTCCCACTGCTTGCTATCACACAATCACAGAATGTTAGGGGTTGGAAAGGACTTCCAGATATGGAGAGTGGACATGGAAGTGTTGGACATGGAAGTGTTGGAGCGGGTCCAGAGGAGGGCCACAAAGATGATCAGAGGGCTGGAGCAGCTCTCCTATGAGGACAGGCTGAGAGAGTTGGGGCTCTTCAGCCTGGAGAAGAGAAGGCTTTGAGGAGACTTTATAGTAGCCTTCCAGTATCTGAAGGGGGCTACAGGAAGGCTGGGGAGGGATTATTTACAAGGTCTTGAAATGACAAGACAAAGAGCAATGGGTTTAAACTGGCAGAGGGGAGATTTAGATGTTTAGATTTAGATGTTAGGAGGAAGTTCTTTACAGTGAGGGTGGTGAGACACTGGAACAGGTTGCCCAGGGAGGTTGTGGCTGCTCCCTCCCTGGAGGTGTTCAAGGCCAGGTTGTACAAGGCCTTGAGTGACCTGTACTAGTGGGAGGTGTCCCTGCCTATGGCAGGGAGTTGGAACTAGATGATCCTTGAGGTCCCTTCCAACCTTACCATTCTATGATTCTATATCAAGTTCAAGCCCCATGCCAAAGCAGGATCACCTAGGGCAGGCCACACAGGAACACATCCAGACAGGTTTTGAAAGCCTCCAGAGAATGAAAGTCCAAAACCTCTCCAGGCAGCCTATTCCAGTGCTCTGCCATGCTCAACATAAAGAAGTCTCTCATGTTGAGGTGGAACCTCCTGTGTTCTAGCTTGTACCTGTTGTTCCTTGTCCTATCACTGGACACCACCAGAAAGAGTCTGGCACCTTCATCTTGACACCAACCCCTCAGATATTTATAGAATATATATATTTTAATCAATGGATTTGATACCAGTGTTTGGCAGATTTACATGAAGGACCCAAATGAACATGGGACCTCATTGTCCTAGACAAAATACAATTTATCTCTTCCACAGAGAACAACTGGCAGGGTTGGCTGGTTTTAATACAGGAAAGTAATTTTTGCCTTTTCTCTACTATCTCCATTTAATCTACAAATTTCTACTGCTCCCAGTCTCATAAAATACTCTGTGTGGTGCAGTTGTCATTACTCCCATTAACTCAGAACACTCCCCAGGACTGAACCCAAATTTTAAAAAATAAGCTATTTAAAACAAAGGTCAAGCTTCACAGGAGGTTTAACTCTGTGTGGTCTTTTGTTAGCTCCATCAAATGGCATGCTATCCAAAAGAGGGTTTCCAAGCCAACATTACAGGGATAAATGGTAGATGTAATCAATAAGCTACACTTTGGAGTGAGTTTTGTGGGAAAAGCTACATGTGCTTTTAGAAAGCTCCAAGCTCTCATGAATATTTCAGTCTAACTCAGGGCTTTTTATCAGTTTCTTTTCATGTTTTCTAGCCTAAAGGGGTATCCCCTTTTCTGCATTTGTATAGTAAATGTCTTGTCACTGGGGGTTATTCTGCAGACTGTTTCTTTGAATACAGGCAGTAAATACACTTTTTCATGTCTGAATTTCATTCATTTGCTGTTTTGAAATTAAAGTGGTCAGGTTTATTATCTTCCAGCTAGATAGAGACATAAGAATTTCTTTTCTATATAGGAGTCATACGAGATCCTCCTCTTAGGTTATTTCATATGCACTATCTAGTCCTCCTCAGGCAGAACCTCTTAGAAGTTTTACTTTTAAACCTTCATTTGAATTCGCTCATTTTATGAAATATCAATTCAGTTCTAAGTTCTTCTCAAACTTTTGGCAAGCTTATTCTAACAAACGTAGAGGGGAAAACAAATAGAAAAAGAAATGAATATGAATTGTTTTCAATAACCAGTATTAACCCTCTGAAACTCTTTAATTATACCAGTTTTTGTTTCACGGTGCCTTTGGTTGAACATATTGCTACAGCAAATACATTGCAAATGTATGAACAATCAGTCATTCCTCAGCTATTGAAGCTCTCTTGAAACTGATGGCAATTTTTGTACTAATTCACTAAAATTCTGTCTTTAGAACTCCTGGTTACCAATTAGTTATCCAAAGTCTGCCTTTGACTGCCATCTTTCATTAAAGCTAGGATGTACAAAATGAAAAGAAGAGAGGAAACTTTGAAATGTATGTTCCTGTTCAGTTTTCCAAAGAACTGAGAAACCAGTAATTTATCCTTGCTTTAAAAAGACTATTGTTAGTTCTCTTTTTGCAAAGCAATCATTTGCAGTGAACATGATAAACTTCTGTCACAAAGAAACTAGCCCATGATGAGAAAATTCAAGATTTCTTTCAGTATCAAATACTGAACAGTATTGATGGAGAGTTACTGCACAGGACAAGCTTAGATCATAGAATCACAGAGTACCTCGAGTTGGAAGAGAGTCAGCTCCTAGCTTCTCACAGGACTATGTAAAACTAAATCATGTGACTAAGAGAGGAGCACCATCCAGATGATCCTTCAACTCTGGCAGGCTTGGAGGCATGACCACTTCCTTGGGGAGCCTCTTCAGTGACAGACCACTCGCTGCTCCAACACTGCTCTGGCAGTATGCAGTGTAAGAGAAGTACAGGATGATTCTGACCTTCACCTCCACACAACAGATGCATAGCTGTGCATAGCTTTGCATTACTTGAGTCAGTTAGCAAGGCCATAGGTGACTACTACACAGACAAATAGGCAGTTTTCTGTGATTATCAAGTGGAAATCATGCTCATTACAGCCCTTACCACTTTTATACTGCCCATAGATGATCTTGCTATACACCTGGGAGTCTAATGTGGGAAGTGTGAAATTGAAAATAAACATTCTAAAGTCTTAGGGTTGACAAAAAAGGAATGTAGTGAAAGAGAAGACTCTACCTTCCTTCCAAGGCCTAAGACAGTGTTAACGATATGATTCTTGAAAGACAGGGCATGTGCTGGTTTAGACCCAGAGAGTAAGTGAGCCTCATACAGTCACTCACACACTGCCCTTCCCCCCTGGCCCCTCGCCCCAATCTTGATGGGATGGAAAATGGGAAGAAAAAATCCTCATGGGCTGAGATAAGAACAACTTGATAGAACAATATAAATAGAGAAGAAAAAACAGGAATAACAATGATATCAATAAAACAGTATTTAAAGCAAGTGATACAAAGTGCAGTACTGATGGCCTGTCCCAACTCAACCCAGCCCAGCCCAGCCTGTCAGCCCGTCTTCTGCCTTGCCGTGGCCACCTTCTCAGAACACGCACTCTTGCCTTGGCCAACTCTCCCCTGAGGTCATACATGACATCAGTATGGTATCAGAAACCTCACTGGTTGGTTCAGCTTTTTGTCTTGGCTCTGGCAGCTCCCAGCTTCTTAGCCTGTTGTGAAAAAAATTAACCCTGTACTAGCCAAACCCATGACAGAAAAAGAAGTATCCAACAAGTTATGTATTTAGATCTTCAGTCTCCTTGAGACTTTAGCTGTTCCTTTTTCCTTTTTTTTTTTTTTTTTTTTTCCACAACAGGCCTTAACAACAACCATAAAAGTCACTTCATCTACGTTTGGATACCTTAATATAGGAGGTGTTGATACCTTTCACTGATTTATTCTAGGTTAGGTACATAAGCTCAGAATTTACTCCCCTGAGAAGCTGTGATATAGGAAGGGGCCCTCAGGCATCTTCAGTTCTTCCCATGCATCTGTATCATCCCTGGCAGACAACTCTCCAACCTGTATGTAGATGACTGGCAATAACTAATTCTCTATTCTTATGCATTAATATTATTCTCAGAATGGTTTTCCTGAATCTTTATTGCTGTAATTTATGGTCATTGTTATTTTTAATTCATCTTGGACTTTTTCAACACCTGGTTTTATCCCTGTGCAACTCCCTAATAAGTATTGATTACCTACCAGATTTATACCCCTCATTAACCTTTCATCTTTAGTTAATTCATTCTGTTTTCCTTCATGTATCTTATCTTCTGGGCTTCTGGTCAATCTCATAGCTGTTCTCTGGACTTTCTCCACTTGGTCTGCATCTCTTTTCAATGATGAGTCAACAAGGTTAATGGTTAGCTCTCTGAGCTCATTTTGCTAATGCTGTTACACTATATTACACTATTCAAAGCAATATGAAACGTTTGCCGAAGAAGCTTATGTTTCTTCTTCTGTTTGTATGGTGAATTCTCTACATAATGTTTAGAAATTCTCTACAACTGTCATAAGCAGTGGCCATTCATTAAAAATTAGTCAGGAAACATTTAGGCAGCTCTTTTTGCAGCTGTAGGATTCAGTAGTTTTCAAACATTTTTAATTACTCCCTCCCTATGCACTTTCAGAGATGCAGGAAAACTGAGACATGCTTCTGACTTTTGTACTTTTCATCTGTGTATAATATATTTCTGCATGCCAACAGAAACAGAATAATTCGCAAAGTGTTTTCCCAGATGTCTCCTTCCAAGTCCCACAGAGGCAGCAATTGAAAATATTTTTCTGCAAAACTACAGCTGTTGGCACAGTTGCTGGTAGCAGTCATTTGCATAACATTGATTTCTGCACCTTTAGCAGGTCAGAAGCTCTCATATCAGAGTAAAAGACACTTTTTACAGTGTCAGCTTTACCCTGTACTGGAGGACTTGCATAAGCTACAGATCTGGATGACTCATATTGAAAATGCATAACCAGTTGTTTTCTTTGCAGTTACTGCTATGTTCCAAGGACTTTCTGTAGCAGAGAGTTTTGCTTGAACTACAAGGAAAAAAAGTGGAATTTTTTTTGGTGATCTGAAGTTGGAGTTCTGAGTTCCTGTATAACTTGTCAATTCATTACAGCAGGCAGACAACACTTTTCTGGGAATTACACAGTGCCATCCAAAGAGATCAGATTAATTCTTAGCTTATATATGTGGAAATCATGTCAAAAAGACATTTCTGTCCAGGCTTTCTCAGTGCTCCTCTGTCCTAGATTTCAACTAGTGTGTCTTTATTTTCACCTATATTTATTCTTTGTAATTTGCAGTTATCTAAAGGCCATCTACTTGTCACAGGAAACCCAGCTAAAAGGAAGATTAAGGCTAACCAAGAGTAATCGCACAGACTTGCTTCTTTGTGTTGCTGGTTATAGAAGAGGGTTGGATGTTAGGAAGAAGTTCTTCACAGAAAGAGTGACTGGCCATTGGAATGGGCTTCCCAGAGAGGTGCAAAGTCTCCATCCCTGGAAGTGTTTAAAAAGAGGCTGGATGTGGCACTTGTTGCCATGGTTTAGTTCATTAGAAGCTGTTGGGTGATAGGTTGGACTTGATGATCTTGAAGGTATTTTCTAACCTGATTAATTCTGTGATCTGTGATTCTGTTGGCCTGTGTTATGTCATTTGGAATATGTGAAGTAAGGATTGTCTTTTCTATGGAAAGCTTCTTTCCAAACAAACTTGCTAATTGCTCATGGGTACTGCTGATAAGTGCTAAATGTTCAAGGAATAGTGCTGCACAAATAATGTTGCCAAGTGTGAAGAGGATACAGCTGGGTCTCCACTGAATAACAGACCCTGCACCATGGCTTTTCTTCCTAGTCCTCTATTCCCACTATCAGTAAACCTTGCTTTGAAGTAAAAAAATCCATTTCCTGCTAGTCCGTTCCTTCAAATCACAGCAGCAGCTTCTGTTACTGCTCTGCTCATTCTCCAAATGAGTGGCTGTTTCCTGTCAACTTGCAGAACATGTTAAACCTTCGCAACATACCCTGACAAACAAAAAACCTTTTCTAGGTACTATCATGCTGCAGACGCCTACATTTCCTGATCAAGGAGGCTTCAGAGTAAGCAGGAAGACTCTTAAGTTCTGGCCACCTTATTTGTTGTGTTGAAAAGATTTTTCTGCATAGCTCCTCTGCAATAGGTTTTCCGTGCTAATTAGCACAGATGAGTTGTTTATTTCCTCTCTCCAACTACCCTTACAAGTGTGAGCAAGGAACTTCCAGATGGGCTAATTTCTCAGTTTAATAGTTTGGAACATCAAAGTAAACTAAAGTTACTACCCTTGTACTTGTATTGGTTGACATCCTACAAAGTTAGATGGATATGCTCACCCTCAGTTATGTAGGGCTGCACAGACCGACTATTCATCAGCGAAATAATAGGAGGCCTAATTCTCTTCCTTGCTAAGTAGACAGTAATTTTTCCACAAAACTCTGGAAGGTAAAAACTTGCACACTCAGTTTTATCACAAGAATACTTTGACTATTTAATTTCTGCTATTTAGCTTTTATGCACCTGCAGTTCTTATAAGATAATGTGGGTTTAGTGTTTGCCTAAGGAAAAAGCAGAAAGCTTATTTCCTTTATGAAGGAAATCATAGAATCATAGAATGTTCATTTATAATTCTTTTCCACATTTCCTTTATATCTGTGATATGTTATATTCTGTGGTATGTTTTCCTTAATGAGCATATTTCCTTTAGAAAGGAAATATGCTCATTAAGGATAACATATCACAGAACCACAGAATGTTAGGAGCTGGAAGGGACCTTAAAATCTCATTCAGTCCAACTTCACTGCCAGAGCAGGATCACCTGTGTCAACCAGATCACACAGGAATGCATCCAGGCAGGTCTTGAATATCTTCAGATAGGGAGACTCCACAACCCCCTTGGGAAGCCTGTTCCAGGGTTCTGTCATCCTCACAGTGAAGATTTTTTTCCTTATAGAATCATAGAATCATAGAATGGTCTGGGTCGGAAGGGACTTCTAAAGGTCATCTAGTTCAACCCCCTCCACATGTTTACATAGAACTTCCAGTGCCTCAACTTCCATCCATTGCCCCTTGTCCTGTCATCGGGCATCACCGAGAAAAGCCATCTTACTATCTTAAACTGTTATTAACAGTTTGAGACTGAAAGATATCTTTATTCCCTTTAAAAGTAAAAAAGTAAATACTTTTTTTTTTTAATTTGTTTTTGTTTTTAAAGTGCCTAATTGTTTTTTAGCATTTGTATAAAGTGATTCCAGGACAGTGTTTTCCTTTAGTTGCCACTAAGCAGTTAGAGAGTGCTTAGCAGATGTGAACTGGACAGTTTCAGAAATATTGACATTTACTCCCTCTCTGATTTGTCAAGTGTACTATTACAGAATCAGCTCCTTCTTGCTGTCATTGTGGCTAATTAAAGATTTGTCAAAGTTTTATGATTTCTATGATCTCTTCAAAATAAATTCAAAACATTTCTGAGGTAAGCTCTAAGAAAGCAAAGTAAGCTTTTCCAACCCCTCCTGTACATACATGCATACACACAGAGGTTGCTAAACAGAGTCAGTATTTCTTATTAAATACTATGCTGTAGTAGAAGCAACTCCATTGCAATTTTGATCCATAGATAAAGCTACTCATGACTGTAATCTATAGAGTTCATACACACTTGAAGTAACTTGAAGGCAATAGACATACATGCACTGAAGGAGAACCTGTCAGCCTCTTGGAAAACACATTTTACGTGATTTCATACTGCCTGTGGCAAAGGCAAAAAAACACTAAAGGAGTGAATAAGATAGATCATTCAGACACCTGTTTTTTGGTTTGTGGGGTGTTTTGGGTTTTTTTTGTTTTTTGTTTTTTTGTTTTTTTGTGGACAAAAGGAGTGAACAAGAGAAAATCAGCAAGAAGGGATAATAAACATTTTGCATTCACCATATTCAGAATCCAGTAACTACTGAACTAGTTCATGTTCCAGTATCCATCAAAAGCATGCTGGTTTGGCATCACAAGAGTCACTGAATCACAAACTTGTGTTAGTTATGCTCCTACATACTGGCAGTAATCAAAGCTATACCTGCAAATATGCAAAAGTATTCTCTGGGTATAGCTGTAGCACTAATGAAAGGTTATTTTCATTCTAGACGCATCTTGTCAGCTGGAGATATAAACTGTAGCCCACAGCAGCAGTTGTAGCATAGAAATACCTGATTCCTGGTCAGGTTTCCTTTCCTCATGCATATGTGCAAGCAAAGAAACACACAATGTAATTTTTCAAGAATCTGAAACAGAGCCAAAATAAATTCTAGAAATGTTTCAGTTATTTCATGGTTCTGTATTATTAATGCATACTTTAAACCTGACTAATCAACATCTGTCCAGGATTTATGATTATTGTTCTTACAAAGATCTACCTACAGTTATGCAAGCCTTTAGGACAAAAATTTACAATGCAGCTAGGAGCACCACTGTCTGAAGAGCTTCGTGATCTTCAAGAAGCACAAGTCTTATTCTTAATATCTTCTTCAGTAATACAGAATACTAGCAGAAGAAAAGCAAGTGAAAATGGAGAAGGGAAATTGCTATGTGGGAATGAAAAGACAGAGACATTAACTTAGTGCTACAGAGTTTTCAGTCCAAGTAAGAAAATGACAACAGGGAAATTGGCCATGGAGATCTGAGAGTTGGCTTCTTGCTGTTGCATACTTGCAAAATCTAAAGGCTTTGTAATGCACCAGACCCAATGGCTAGGTGCAAGTATAAAACAGAACATGCATTCACTTTTTATACCACAACAGATTAGAACCATTGCATATCTATTCAAACCCTTCATGCATTTTTCCAAACTTGCAGAACAGCATACCTTTAAACTCTAGATATAGAAGCATGGAGTATTAGAGGTTAGAAGGGACCTCCAGAGATCGAGTCCACCCACCCTGCCAAAGCAGGACCACCTAGGGTAGTCCACACAGGAACACATTTTGAAAGTCTCCAGAGAAGAAGATTGCACAACCTCTCTGGGCGGCCTGTTCCAGTGCTCTGCCACCCTCACTGTAAAGGAGTTTCTCCTCATGTTGGGGTGAGACATTCTACGTTCAAGTTTGTAGCTGTTACTCCTTGTCTTACTGCTGCACACCATCAAAAAGAGATTGGTCCCATCCACTTGACATCCACCCCTCAGATATTTATAGATATTGATGAAATCTCCTCTCAGTCTCAGTCTTAGTCTCAGACTAAACAGCCTCAGGGCTCTCAGTCTCTCTCCATAGGGGAGATGCACAAGTCCCCCAGTCATCCTTCTGGTTCTCTTTTTTACTCTCTCCAGCAGGTTCCTGTCTCTCTTGAACTGGGGAGCCCAAAATCGGACATGGTAAAAGCTATCACAAGGAGAGTCTAAATTCTGCTTTCTAAAAACAAAAGGCAAAACCTTCAAACCAACAGAGAACACTTGATCTGGAGATGGATGGGGCACCTGAATATAACCATAGTTGTGCAGGTCCAGGAAAGACAGCATACATGTTAGCTAAGAGATGAGCATATACAGATGATTTAAATAAGCATACTGGATCTTGCTGCTGCACATTCCTTTTTGGAACTTGATGCTTGTAATGCAGTGCAGAGCATCACCAGAAGGAACAGACTGACATAGCTTTGAGGAAATGTAGCCTTTACTTCAGCAGCTGTTTTTGTTTTAACATCTCTGTCAAGCCTTTCGGACTGTTTCTGGATTGAATTAAAGTTCAGAGCAAAAGTCAGGGAAGAGAATCTCCCTTCAGCATAAATGACACTAACTTATAAGAACCTTCCAGAGGAAAGATTAATATTATGTACCACTGTTCTGCTAACAGGAATTCATCCAATTCATACAGGTATTAACACATACAGATTGGAGAACATGCACCCTTGCTACAAAAGCTTGTACGTCTCCTCTCAGTGAGGCAAATTCATCTTCTAGAGTCAGAATTCAGGGTGCCAAACAAAAACTTAATCTTAAAACTATGCAATATTCAAGCTCCTAAAGAGCAAGTTTATTTTTATTTCAGAAAGCAACTGCAGGTAGATTTATTAAGATGTGAGTTCAAAGTGTGAAAGAACATCACTTCTTTATATAAAATGAGTTCCATTGTTTAAAAACCCAACAGAATCAACCATAATTAATTCTGAATACTAGGACAAAAGTTTCAGCCACTGTTTATCTGAGTACCTTAGTTAGTATTAAGATAATTTAGGATATATAAGAAGTCATCTCTTCACGCTGCAAAATCTGAAGCCCTGTACTTGCATATTTTCCAGTCTCTCTGCATAACAACCCATTGATGCTCCCCCTAGAAACTCTGTAGTTGCAGCTTTGGTCACTCCAGCGTTGTTGCCTGTTTGACATACTGCAACAGACCTTCAGCTTCTGTGAAGCCGACAAGTTCCACCAACATCACTAGAATTACTCTGGTACAAATGTTTTATGCTTGGCTTTAAGGTCCCGACAAAAGGAATAGAGAATTGAGAAGTATTATTGAGCTTTGCAATATTAACCTTTTAAACCTTCAGAATGAAATGTGTAGTTCTGAGGGATGACATTCACAGTCCTGAGCTGCATGTGGTGTTTTTAAACTAAGAACTGAGGCCCCTTAAAGCCTGATAGTTATGCTAGGTATTTGAAGATGGTAATTTTGGAGGTTGCACTCATACCTTGATGGGAGTAGGGCTAGCCTGTAATTCTCATCTGCTTGCCCAATAATAGTAAATGTATATATTACCCATAAAATGCCTTCATGCTTCTTTTATTAAGCTCTGGTGCTGCTTTCAAGCAGTCTCTTTGTTGTTTTCTAATCTCTGCCTAATTTAAGTGTACTGAGAAGAAATCCTGTATGTGGATGCTCAGCATCTGTCAGCCTTGCAGCTCCAGGGAGAAAAAGAAATCAGAGCTGTGTTACTGTCAGTACTTTTTAACATGCCATAAGTTTCATCAGCCTAAATTTGAGCTTGCTGTTCAGGGACCTGGCAACAACTTTCCAGAAACACTGATTTAAAGGGATTAGAAATGTTCTCTGTACTTGCCAGAGAAATCCTACCAGCAGTAGTGTGAGTTCTCTCTTCATGATTCCTCCCTCACTAGAACAGAGATCATAGCCTTCCTGTGAGTCTCTTGGGACAGTTTGTTGCCTCCATCCTTCACAGGAATGAGCCAGCTTCCTTCACACTGCATGCAGTCACATCAGCTGGGGTTTGGTAGTCCTGAAAAACAGAGAGGGATCAGTAAACCACTGCAAGAATTGCTCCCACTCTGAAAACAAAAAATCCCAGCTTTTCTTTCACTGAAACAGTTATGGAGTTCACAAAATCATGTTTGCAAGCAAGGAGGGTCAAGAGGCTGCAGATCACAGAACATAGCTACTGGTTTCTGAGAAGATAGTTACATAACTCTGCAGAAAGGAAGTAAAGTCACAGAGCCAGTCTAGGAGGTTAGCTGACAAGGTGTAACAAGTGTCTGGGACCTGCCACTCAAATGTTGAAGCTGAGAAAGCTCAAAATTTTCAGCTGTAAAATGTCATTGATAATAGTATGCCCTGACAGAGTGTTAGGGGAAATTATCTATTACTGAGTCATAGCATTGCTTCTGAGTGTCTTTAGAAAACAGGTGATTTTTTCAGGAATTAAAATATTAGTCTCACAAAAGGAATTTTTGAGTGGAGTCCTGTCACACAGATATCAAAGAGACCAGGCTAGAATATCAACATCAAGGTTTTGTCAGCCTCAATAACAGTAACTGAGAGTTGAATAATTAACTTTGGAGTACCCATACTATTTCATTTTATGGGGAACTTTCAGCAGCACACACTGAATGGCTTTTAAAACACCAACTTGTTTATGCATGCAAAATGTGGACAGCATGCTGGAGTTCCTGTTGCAGATGAGAAGTTTTCACCAACTCAGAAACATACGAAATAATATATCAGCACACACCCACATTCCTAAAAGAATTGTTCCCATTTTTCTTAAATGCTGCACCTTTCTCTATATAAGTGCATGTGGACAGTGTTTAGCCAAACAGTTGCATGGTGCCATAATATCCCCAAAAGATTCAGTAGTTATTTTGTAAAGTGATTTGTTAAGCCATGATGAATAACAGAAGGATCCAGAAAGACACATAGGGAATTTAGCTCTAACTGGAGCTTTACATTTGAAACACTGTTCTAACTCATGATGTTCTCCAGCTTGCTTGGTATCTTCAGACACTGACATGTGGATCCTGTCATCAGTCCATGAGCATTTGATTACAGCTGACAAACAGAGCAAATTCTATCTAGTTTGCAGAAGTAACAACATCAAATGGATTTAAGCTTGGAAGGTAGATTCAAATGATATATTAGGAAGAAATGCTTCAAGGTTAGCTGCTTCACTCTTCATTTTGTTTTTGACAATGCAAAACCAAAGAACCTTGCAGCTGTATAATCAAAATCAACCTTTCTGTAACTGCAGGTCAGTGAGACTGACTACAGAACATAAAGAATTCTGCAGGCCTGTGTGATCTGGTATAGATGATCCTACTCTGGCAAAGGGGTTGGACTGGATCATCTTTCGAGGTCCCTTCCAGCCCCTAACCTTCTGTGATTCTGTGATGCCTGTAATGGGATTTTCTGACCCTTTAGCAGGCAAGACAAACCAAAACCATAAACCAGGAATGTATTCTAAGCCTACTCATGCCAGGCACAAGTCAACTTTGTTTCATATCTGTATTAAGCAATTTCACAGACACTCCACTCACCCTTTTTTAGGAAGACACTGAAGTGTAGTTTCCTTGCACCTGAATTGCTTGGAATATGTTAAAAGTTTCCAGAGTAATCAGTAAGAAGGAGCACTTGGTGACTGATATACAGCCATAATTCCATTGGGTCATGCTCATTTCTAGCTCTCATTATGACTGTAAATAGATGGTGCAGACTGGCATCTATTAAAAACATCTATTTTACGAGTCAGTGTTAAAAGGTGAACAAAAAAATGAGAGATGAAGATTTCATGACCTCAGCTGTTCTATTAGAAAGAAAGAGGAATTAAAATGTCATGATACAAAGTGCTTTAGCCCACTTTCAGAGGTCACTGACATTGGAATTTTGTGATGGTTTATTTACTTGCAGAATGATTGTTGCTGAAGGGTCCGAAGAGAAATATATGTAACCCATTCTGGTAGGGCTGCTGAAAATGAGTCATTATTTTTTTAAGTAAGAAAAATACCAAGAACGAGGGGAAAGTCTGCAAAAACTTGGCAGTGGTTTTAAAAAAAGAAAAAAAACCTAACATTTTCCTGCAGATCTGTTCTAGAACTTAGGTAAAAACCAGGGTGATAGTTTATAAGACTGAGCTGCTTTTGTCCCTTTTGCCATGTTCTTATTGTGTGAAGATTAATTTATTATGGGTTATGCAAGGAACTCCCAAGATGTGCAAAAAAAGCCAAATGGTGATAATCTGTTATTGATTACCCTAGAGAACTCTTAACAAATTGTCTATTTCTATGAGGCACTGAAACATGTGTTTTCTAATATAGTTTCCAGTTTCCTTCTATTATTTAACTTCCTGGCTGAAATCAGAAGAGCAATGAAGACTATGACCTTTCTTACACAAATCAAAACACAACTGAAAGGCTACAAGCAGCAGTAAATATGAAAATGTTCAGTTTGTGTATCAATCTGTTATTTATTTTCTGCATGGTCCTGCATTAAATTTCATTTTTGTCAGAGAATCAGACACTATCAAAAAGTGACAAACTGAATTAATTCCTCCTTGCCTAAAGGTCACAGATTAATTAAGTTTAAATAAATAGGAAATTTAGAGACTGTTCTTTTTATGAAATTCACATTGTGATAAATGAAACAAAAGGAAATCATCTGATGCACTTTGTAGTGCAGGCAGAGAAAATCAGGTGACTATTCATATCAGTGCAGAAATAACTCTCTTCAAGTACAGGTTTTATGATCAGAGAGGGAAATACGAAGGATTCAGATCCTTATTTGGGTAGTTTAGGAGGCATGTGGTTTTAGGAGACCTAAGTCTCTGATCCTGACCTGTAAAATTCATGTCTCAGGCATCTTATATGCTTCTGTTTATGTCACTGAGATTAGCTAGTAGAATATCACATACTTGGGAAAAAACTGAAGTAATGTTTCCTGTTGGGCACCAGTCCTTATAATCAGCTTAGAAGACATATTATTAATCTATATTACTGAAAAGCCATGAAGGGGTTGGGTGGGAGATTTTCTTTCAGTTTACTCATTATCTCCCTCTTTAACCATATTGATTTTTGTTGCCCTTTTGTTTTGCTACAAGGCTTCTTGGACTGTAGCCTCAAGAAAGAAAGACATTTTAATTATCTCACTTTTTTTTTCCACTGTGAATCCTCCAAGCATTATTCCACCCAAGTTGTTTTCAATTTATTCTACATTCTTTCAAAGTCTGTTTCCTCAGAAATCAATAATTGATCCCATATCCCTAATTAAAGTTTGTTCAACTCACAGACAAAGTTATGAGTTGTAAAGGAATTTGTAACAGGAAACAAGCACTGGACAAGCTTTAAGATGAACCTTTGGATTTTGATAATATTACATAAATATGGAAAGAGCTACATTGCAGGGTTGAAGCTATGCAATAAAGGTACCTTAATGTTGTCTGTTGAAATATCATTAATACTATAACCCTCCGTATTTCTTAATTCATGAACTTTAAACCCAAATTTGGACTCAGGTTTTAAAAAAACAACAACTAATTACAATACTAAGAGCTTTTTCTTTATTCTACCCATTCAAAAATGTCTGCAGTTTTCTAGAACAGGCAAACATTGTGCCACTGCTGTAATAAATAGCTGTTGTTTTCTCATTTGGCCACTGCAACAAAGCCTCAAGTGCTGAAAGTAATATAACTACTGAGCACAAAGAGGTGAAGAGGAAACAAACCCATCCATTTTGCACTGACATTTTAAAAACTTTCTCTAGTGCTGCACTGCACCTGCAATTTGAGTTCCATAGTTATTGTTCTTGAAATTTTAGCTTTTTTCCCCCTGTTAACAGCAGTGTTTTACCTTTGCATTGCACAGTGTAATTTACTAATATGTATGGATGGCCAGGTAAGTCCTTGCTGTCTGTTAAGCTTGGATTTGGAGCTGAGAAGTTAATTAAGACTTACTGCTGTTATGCCCAGAGCCAGGCAGCATCCTTGGCAGCGAGGTGTTTGTCCACCAAGTCAGCTTTCTCCTTTATCACAGAATCATTAAGGTTGGAAAAGACCTTTAAGATCACCAAGCTCAACTACAACCCAACTACCATTGCCACTATATCCTGAAGCATCACATCTACGTGTTTCTTGAACACATCAAGAGATGATGACTCCACCACCTCCCTGGGAAGCCTGTTCCAATGCCTTGCCACTCTTTCTCTATGTAAATTTTTCCTTATATGCAACCGAAACTTCCCTGGACACAGCTCAAGCCAATTTTCTGTTGTCCTTTCAGTAGTTACTTGGGCCTCACTCCAACTTCCTTTCAGGTAGCTCTTCAGGTACCAATAAAATCTCCCCTTAGTCTTCTGTTTTACAAACTAAACAACCCCAGTTCCCTCAACCACTTCACTTTTTGTGTCTCTGGGATCAGTGCCATTGCCTGACTCAGAGTCCTGAAGTTAAATCCAGCACAGAGAAAGGAAAAAAATAAAGAAAAATCTTCCATTTTCTCGGATTCCTCCATGCACCCTATGAGCACCCAAGGCCACCCCTAGGTGGGATTACTTCAGTAAGTTTTCCTAGTATCTTCTACTTTAATAATCAGAGAAACCAGACCAGTCTGCTATTCATACTAAGGATTTGGCCTCAGGTTGACATAAGATAGAATCAATCTACGGAGCTTTTGCTTGAGAACGTTTGAGATGTGTTTTCAGAAAATTAGCAGAAATTTGAATTACCTGAGATTTTGAATGACTACTGTTGTAGTAACAGCAAAATGCCAGAAAAACCACAATCTAACCCCAGGAGCCATGTAAAAGTCTATAAAATTAAAGTACTATTTTAGAATTTGTGGAAGGTAATAATTAATTTAATAGTCCACACATCCTGAACTGAACAGTTGTAGCAAAAACACATACCCTTTGTCCAGACAGACACAAAAAACTTCTCAGCAGGAGTGGTTCATTGTATCTCAGACAGTAAAATACTGTAGAGAAAATGAATAGCAAATACCAGCCAAGTGATGCATTGGAAAGAAATGAATGAAAACAGCCATAATAGGTAGGTAATCCACCACATTTTGTTGTGCTACTATTTAAGCAGCTTTAAATAAGAGGAACAGGAATGCTAAACACTTACTTTTCACTTTTTAAGTAATCTGTAGTGAGAGAGAATGTCTCCCCTGAGCTCCTTCTCTTCGGACTAGACAACACCACTTCCCTTGGCTGCGCCACATAAGAGTTGCAGTGAAGATAATTTCACCAGCTACATTGCCTTTCTTTGGACACACTCCAGCACCTCAGTGTCCTTCTTGTAGTGAGACCCCCAAAAAGAACAGAGTATTTGAGGTGCAGCCTCATTGGTGCCAAGTACAGAGGAACAATCACTTCCCTGGTGCTGCTGGCCACAGTATTTCTGATACAAGCCAGGATGCTGTTTGCTTTCTTGGCCATTTGGGCACACTGCTGGCTCATACTCAGTCAGCTGTTGACCAATACCCCCAGGTTCTGCCTTCAAGCAGCTTGGCACACCTACTTAACTTCGTATGGCTTGCAACCCTGTTGAGAATGCCTTCAGTCCCCTCATGTGGATCATTGACAAAGATATTAAACAGAACTGGCCACAATACTAAGCCCTGGGGAACACCTCTTGAGACTGACCACCAACTGGATTTAACTCCATTTGCAACAAGTTTTTGGGCCCAGCCAGTCAGGTTTTTATCCTGCAATGTGTCCACCTATCCAACCATGAGCAGTCAATTTATCTAGGAGGATGCTGTGGGAGACAGTGTCAAAGCCTTTACTAAAGTTTAGGTTGATACCATCCACAGCCTTCCCCTCATCCACTAGATGAGTCACCTTGTTATAGGAAATCATGTTAGTCCAGAAGGACCTTAAACTCATGCTGACAGAACCCAACTGCCCAGTTGTCTTGTATGTGTCAAATGATGGCATTCAAGATTGGCTCCATCAGTTTTATTTCATATAGTTAAATTCCCAAATTCAAGGCACAAGAAGCAGTCACATCTGCCATGCTATTTCAAATTTAGTGGGAGCTCTGGAGGAAATCCTCACTAACATCTTTGGTCAATATTCATATTCCTGTCTCTTAACACTTTCAACTCAGCTGTGGAGTGCCATGGGTATTTAGTGGATGACATTTCAGAAGTGAAAGGAGGGCAAGACAAGTGCTCACAGAGATTTGTGAACTGTGAGGAAAATACCAAAAATGGAAGAAAAAGATGGAAGTTACAGTGATTGAGGTTTGATGGGGACAATTTATGTGCAGTGAGAGAAAAGTGAGGAGGGAGCATTCCTCTATCACTGAAATTCAAGAGGCAGACTTTTTGCAGTGCAGTGGGAAAGGACTCAGTAGAACAAAGTTGTGAATAAGGAACAGGTATAATTCTCTTGAGAACTGATTCTTGTATTCATCTCTACAAAAATGGTAGCAGGCAGTAGTACAGAAAATGCCTAGCAAAAGAAGATCAGTTAAACCTTAATGTTATGAACATATAAAGCACCTGCACGAGGAGAAAGAATAAATGTTTTAAAAGGTTATTACTGGTTGTACTTAACAGAACATTGATGGCACTTATGCCATTGTATTAAGAGCCTCTCTGCTTTTGCAGTGGTGAGAAGTCAATGCAACTCCTGTTACCACTAATGCTTTTGGGAGGTCAAATAGCAAGATCAGAACATGTGACATGAAGTTTGAAATGTGACTTGAAAAATTAGAGTGAGATAAAGACTGTTAGAAGTTACCTAGGAAAGGATCATTAGAGGGGGTCAAAATTGACTAAATAGGCTTCATATATTGGCAATCTGTCAGACTTCACAGAGAATACATTTCAAATACAAAGTTATTTCCTTTATACAGAATAGGAGTGATCAGAGAGTCCCTATAACAAAACACTAGGATAAAAATTATTGCCACTCCTGTATTTGCTTGCTAGTAGAATTGATCAACAATGAAAATGACAAGGTCAGCTAGCAAATGATCAATTGGCATCTGATCCTGGAGGTTAATTCTTTTCTTTTAAAACTGCAGAAATAGCCTTTCATCTTAATTTCTGTTCAGAACGATAAGAGACCATTCTTAGTCATTGTGTAGGCATCTATACACTTAAAAGGCAGATAGTAGCAAAGCCAGTTCTGCTTCTCAGTTCTACCTTGACTACCTAGGAGACTCAAATCACTGATTCTGTGCTCTCTGGGAATAAAAAGACAAGTGTAATGATCATTTAAAAACACCTTCAGAACTTGATATATAAACTCTTTTTATGTTTAAGGTAACAAAGGGGAACAGGAAGAACCAATACCGGGGAAAGCTGCAGCTTAAAGAAAATGTCAATTATATATTGAAACCTGCAGCTTTTTAAAGCTGCTGCTGAGCTTTCATTGTGCATACATAGCCTTGGACTGTTACAAGCCTAACCATTAATCTCTGCCTATCTCTTGTGGAGCTAATCTGCATGATTGTTCTTTAATTTGAGTGCAGCTGTGACTAGATTAGGAGTGATTATTCTTTTCCTTACCTCCTCTGTTTAGTGACTGCTTCTAATTTATAGATACAAGTAAGCAAGAAATTGATTAATTATAAAATAAAAGGTGAACCGGGGAGAGGAAGACAAGAAATAGCTACTGTTTTATTAGTCCTGATTGAGCTAGATTGCTTCTGGCTGGTTTACCAAAGACCCAGGATATGTTCTTGCATTTATTTCTCTCAATACAATAAGTAGCTAATCAGAAGCAAATTATACAACTGCCATAATTTTCCACTAAAGGGACATCCTTTCTAAGGTAACTTGCAATATTTTTGGGGAGGGAAAAAGCATATCAACTGAGCAAAGCCTTTAATTTAAAGTCTAATTTGATTTAAATACACATATCCATGTTTTTGCTTTCTATCTATGTCTGCAACTAGTAAACTATATTCTCTTCTACTCAAGCATTAAACAGTATGCTGACTCTGGTGAACACAGAACTGACTAGGGAGAAGTGATTCTGCCACAGGTAATTTTGCCATGTCAGAATCATGTTCAGCTTGAGGAAGACCTGGTGACCCAGCCCACAGTTACAGCTCCTGAAAAGATTTAAGCCACCAAAGGAGGATTCTGTCATGGGCTGAGCTGAAGGGTGTTGATCTGAAGGTTTCTTTGCTGCTTTCTAGGCAAGATGCTGGAGGAGAGTCGGGTGTTGTACTATTGCCAACCAAGTCCTGGCCTGTATGAAGAGAAATGTGGCCAGCAGGTGGAGAGAGGTGATTCTCCCCTTCTGCTCCACTACGGCGAGACCCCACCTGGAGTACTGGGTCCAGTTCTGGAACCCCTATTACAAAAAAGATCTGGACATGCTGTAACATGTCCAGAGAAGGGCCACAAGGATGACCAGAGGGCTGGAGTTCCTCCCCCATGAAGACAGACCGAGAGAGTTGGGGCTGTTCAGTCTGGAGAAGGGAAGGCCCCAAGAAGACATTATTGTGGCCTTCCAGTATCTGAAAAGGGCCTACAAGAAAGCTGGGGAGGGAGGTTTTAGGATGTCAGGTAGTGATAGGACTGGGGTGAATGGAGCCAAACTAGAAGTGGGTAGATTCAAATTGGATGTTAGGAAGAAGTTCTTCACCATGAGAGTGGTGAGACACTGGAACAGGCTGCCCAGGGAAGTGGTAGAAAACACAGCCTTGGAGGTCTTTAAGGCCAGGCTGGGTGTGTTTCTGAGCAACCTGATCTAGTGTGAGGTGTCCCTGCCTTTGCAGGAGTGTTGGAGCTAGGTGATCCTTGAGGTCCCTTCCAGCCCTGACAATTCTATGATTCTGTGTTGCTCCTATCCCTTATATTTTGCAGTTCCTGCAAAGTGTTGGGAGTTTGGTTGGTTGTGGTGCACTTACACCTATAGAGCTCCAGACCAATTTATGCTAGGATATGCTAGACATTGAATGTGTTCAAAAAGGGAAGGGAAGGTATGTGCTTGGAGAATGAAATGCAAACTGTCTGTAAAACTATCTACTGAGGAATTCATATACAACCTAAAACACTTTAACAAGTGACTGTATATATGTGAGCATTTTTAGTTGGATTCCTATCCTCCTGCGACTTAAATATGGGCTCCAGGCAATGTAATCAAAGAGACTGAAGCTTAGGGTACCATTTTCCACTGCAAAATATTGGTACATTCATAAGTTACATCATCTTTTGCAAAGGCAAGTACTAGCTCTGTAAGTGAGGAGAAAGCAATTTCATATTGCAAAGAGCCAGCTTTCAATGAGTTGCTGCCCAAACATGCCCACAGCACAAGGGAGTTGATGGAAAGCTCTTCACAGTTTCTAACCCTGTCCCACTCACTAAGTCTAACAGAATTTTTAGTCTTTTCTAGTCTTCCTGAGAAGCTGTGCTTAGAGAACAGGTTTTCTCTTTTCTCTTTCTTTCCTCCTCCTTTCTCCTCTTCCTACTGGCACATTTTTGATTTTTTTTTTTCTTTTGGCTAGAAGGTATCCTTTAGGACAAGTAACTGAAATCAGGCACTTCCTATCAGTTTAGATCTCTGAATGCAAAACTACAACATTGTGCGGCCTCAAGAAAATTATTGCTTGCTTTTATCTCAGCTAAGACATCCCAGCAACTAAGGGATTTAATAGGTTCCTGCCAAATTACAATTAATGTAGCTCCTTTTCCCTCTTAATCACCCATTCATCTAACAATATTTCCCCACTGCAATAGATGTAACTCCACATATTTGTGTTCTGTGTTATTTACTGGTATCTGTACCTTACAAGACAGACTTGGTTCCCCTCGTATTGGACTGAACTGCAAGAGGTCAAATTAAATGATTCCCATGAAAAGAATTTACGAAAAAATCCAATCCAGCAAACCCACAAACCAGAACGACCCAAACCATACCTCTCCAAGAAGATTACAAGAGACAAGATGCTGGGTTTTCTAGCTCAGTGATTTTGCTTAATCTGCTTTCCAGCANGATTACAAGAGACAAGAGATTACAAGAGACAAGATGACAAGGCGCCATTTGGAGAGACAGCGGCATCGGGACAGCTNCAGCTTTCCAGTGCAATGATTTCAGTAGCTCACAATTCAGCCTTGTTTGGTTGCTGGTAGCTGCAAATGACATACAGAAAAACTCTTAGGTATGTGCTCTGCCAACATATAAAACCAGATTTTAACTGTGGTAGATGGGATATTGGTTAGTAAAACTAGTAAAGAGGAAATAAACTAAGGATAGGTGGATTATTTTAGATCTGTTTGCCTCTTGCATGATAATAAATTTAACTTGAAGAATCAGGGTGGCGATTTACCTTCATGTTTTATGTAGAGAGTTATGATTTTCTTGTCAAAGAGGAGAAAGTATGTGTCATACCTCAAAAATAATGAGTACATTCATCCCTAAAATTATTCTTATACTCTTGTACAGTATTTCAAAGTGTTATTACTGCCCTTACATGAAAATATGCGGTACATAACAACTATCAAAGACATAAATTTTCCATTCTTCTCTTACCCCACATCATTTTGAGTTTAAAAAAACATTAAATATTTATTGTCTCAGTCATTGATTGTAAAATAGACCAAATTATCTCACAGGTTATTGATTTTTGTAACAGGCTTTTCTTACCACCAAGTTTCTCTATCAAAATAGGAGGGGGAAGAGACACCTTTAAGTAAAGCACAAAAGGTATATAAATCATAGAATTATAGAGTGGCTTGGGTTGAAAGGCGCCTTAAAGATTGTCTAGTTCCAAAATTCCTGCCATGGGCAGGGACACCTCCTGCTAAACCAAGTTGCTCAAAACTCATCCAGCCTTGTCTTAAACACTTTCAGGCTCTGCTATTGATCAGAATCTGGTGGGATAGCCTCTGTTGGAAGACTAAGGGGAAGAAACCAAAAAAAGAGTGGGATGTATAAAAGGCATATCCAGCAGTCATGCTTCTGTGGCTCTCTGTTAATGATTAAAGGTGCTAAATCTAGGTCTAACCTGCAAGAAGTAGCTCACTCAATGCTTGTGAAGTTGTTTGTCATGCCTGTTACTGTTTTGGAGGTTTTGAACAAAGTCCTTCTGGGTAGGGGTCTGTGTCACAGTAATTAAGAGGGGGTAGGGATCTGCAGAATGCATTCTATCAGACAGTGATAGAAACCCCTCGGTTCCTGACAGGACCAGGATGTATCAGATTTGTTGTTTTCTCTCCATAAAATCAATTTTGCACAACTTAATAGGTATCCTCAGTTTTTTGTTTAAATTGATTGCATTTGGGTTTTGAAACATGTGGTGATTTTCATTAAGTGTTAGCACAGATCTTTAATTCATATCACCCCAGAGTCCTCAGAGGTGTCAAAGAATAATTACTTTCTTATCATTACAGAGCTAGCCTGGAGTGCAGCCATTGACTTGAAGTTAAAAGGCCTAGTGACTCATTTGCAGCTTCTTGAATGCCTTCTTTTGCCATCCTTCAGTTGTTTAGTTCTTTTCCTACACTAACATTTTCAGATTTTCCAGAGCAGTGAATCTGTATGTTAAGAATGCTGCTTATCTCCCAAGTTCAAATACAGAGTAAAATTTTATGCCTTTTCCTCTCCTCAAGATATTTCCCTGAATAAATGACTTAAAAGATGTGCTGAAAATAAAACTTGTATTTCAAAAGGTTAAATAATTACATTACATATATAAGGGACAGAAGCCACTCCTCATCAAATCAAGAATATTGTTTATTTAACATGTTGACCATATTCAGTGACTTGGAGGCCTTCTGGGCCTGTCCATGGCTGTAGTATTCACTTGTATCTCTGGAAGAGCTTAGTGTTTAGTAATCTTAAATGAACACGTGAAAGAGATTTGTGTAATGGTTATCACACTCACTAGATTTGTGTTACAACAATTCCCCCTTCCAGCAGCAGTTTAGCTCTCACAGCAAAAAGATTAGAAGTGGTCACAAAACTTCTCCAAGCATCAGGGTAGAAGTTGGGTAGTTAGTCCTACAGGTGCACCACATTTCCAAGTGTTTCTGCTACCCCAACTGGATTTCAGTCACATTTGTCCTTCAGTTTTAAATGTTGTGTAAAGAACTATGGAACCTAATTTAGAAGTGTGCAGTAGGTACGAAAATCACTTTTATTCCTTATTTGTACTTGCAGTGCAGCTGAATATCACAGCTGTGACTGTATGCAGACTCAATATACTTCAGCCCTTTTTTTTTTTTTTTTCCTGGATAGTTCAGTGACTCTTTAACCACTTCTCTACATACTTGAAATACTAAGCTGAGCTGAGGCAATGGACTAACTCCTGACTAGGTGATAGCCTGAAGCTTCACAGTCACATGTTTGATCAACCACTGCAGGACATCCCAGCTGGGGATTTCAGCTATTATTGGATGTTCCCTGTTGTATGTTTAGGAATAACTGTCCTACCATAGAGATAAATTCCTCCAGAGGACTGGACAGCCCCAGGGGACTGAAAGGTTCATCCCAGAGGGAGGACAGAGGGTATTTTAAATTATTACTCTATTCCTCATTCCTGTACCTCCCTATCTAAGGAGCAGACGGTCCAGACTCTGTTGATCTCCTAGCTCTCTCCTCTGAGCGTGCAGGTGCTTTTAGCTTTGGTGTGTGTGGCAGTGAGCCCAGCTGGCAAACTGTTTCTTGCTGTAGAGCTGAGCCCTACTGGGCCTATCCTGGGAGGCGGGGAGGCCAGTGAGGCCTCATACTGGGCAACATGTGGAGGGGGAGAGGCTTATAGAATCATCATAGGATCATAGAATGGTAAGGTTGGAAG
>VWZE01013572.1:751538-765587 GCA_013396675.1 Eubucco bourcierii
TGTAGGCCCCCTTCAGATACTGGAAGGTTACTCTAAGGTCTCCCGGAAGCCTTCTCTTCTCCAGGCTGCAGAGCCCCAACTCTTGTAGCCTGTCCTCATAGCAGAGCTGCTCCAGCCCTCTGAGCATCTTTGTGGCCTCCTCTGGACCCGCTCCACCACTTCAATGTCCTTCTTGTGCTGGGGGCTCCTGAACTGTACACAGTACATGGGCCTTCTGAGGCCTAACTGAGGCCTAGTGGAGGTCTTCAGGCTTATCTGGGGGGGGCCTAGTCCAGGGTTGATTGCGAATGTACATAAAGTGTTTCTACTTTGGTACCTCTTGCATTTTGTTACTTTTGTTAGCGGTATTTCTGTGTAACCTCCAGTTCTGTGCGAGTGTGTTTATTTACTCCCTTGGGGTAAATTCATTCTGTCCTCAGCCCAGAGCTATTCCAGATCAAACCAGGGCACTCCTCTTAGCAGCTCCTGCTGCACTTAGTCCAGGTTGTATGTTTAAATGTGTTGGTTAACAACGCAGGTAGAGTGCCCTAATGTCTCCATTATATGGTTTCTATTGAAATGTTGATGACATTATACATAGATTTGACATTGGTAAACAGTCAGTGGAAACTGTCCCTGCAGAAATGATCACAAAGGATCATTATAGATACGATATTTGAGATGTTTTTGATTTAATAGTTAAGATAGAACAACAGTGATTGATTGTGTGTGTGCTGAGTTGGTTACATGGGGCAACTGCCAGCCGGATTATTAAAGCTGAGCAGAACAGTACTTCAGGGAGTCCCTTCTGACCTAGTTGAGAAAGATGCTACAAGGACAATTGCTGGAGGAGTTCCCATCACTACTGGACAGTGATTGATCACCCTGTTTGGGAGAGTTGAGTCCTCTGTGAGAGTGGCCAAGAACCCAATAAATTAGTTTTCCCTTTCAACTAACACCCCATCCTTCAGTGTCTGTGAAATAGCACCTTTTTCTTCTACAGCTAAATTAAGCATTGTCTTTTGTTAATATTGATAAGCACTTAACATTTGTAGAATGTCATGCTGGAAGGAAAATTGCCAAGAAGCAACCATAAGTACAGTAGATTAACTATTATATTTATCTATATATAGAATGTACTGCGTCAGAAGGGACTTTCAAAGGTCATCTAGTCCAACCCCGCTGCAGTGAGCAGGGACATCCTCCATTAGATTAGGTTGCCCAGAGCCTCATTGCCCCTGACCTTGAATATCTCCAAGGATAGGGCCTCAACTACCTCCCTGGGCAGCCTGTCTCATGATAAAGAACCTCCTCTTAATATCAAACCTAAATTTAGTCTTCTCTAATTTGAAACCATTGCACTTCATCCTATCCCTGCAGGCCTTTGTAAACAGTGCCTCTCCAGCCTTCTTGTAGACCCCCTTCAGGTACTGAAAGGCCACTGTTAGGTCTCCCCAGAGTCTGCTGAACCATCCCAGCTCCTTCATAATTCTTTCACTTCCTAATGCACTTCTAGGTCCCTTTATTTACTTTGAACAGTGTATCTTCATGGTACACTGAAAGAATAAGTGTAACAAATAAAATAAGTAGAATATATACAAAGAAAACTTGTTTTACAGTTAAACTCCAATCTTTGAGCCTCTATGAGTGAGTAAAACATGCTGAGATGGAAATTGATAGAACTCATTAATTTTAAGGAAAGCATTCAAAAACCAACCCATTGGATCCCTGATATGAAAATTACTACGTTAAAGGAAGAACGATGGCAATATCAGACATCTCAAAAGTTCAACCGCCTAGGTTTAAAAGAGTAGCCTGAAAGAGAATTCAATTAAGTTTGAACAAAATTACTATTTTGCTATGACAAAAGCTGCTATATGTGGACAAAAATCTGTTTAAAAGACAAGAGGAAAAAGAAGCGGAGGGCAGATGACTCAGTGTGAAGTGTAGGAGTAGTCTACTGTGATTGACAGCCACCTTTGACATTGTTGTTAAATACCTGCAGAGCTAATTAACATGATGCTAGAGAAACTGAACTTTTCCAAACTTGGAGAAGCTGGGATTCTACCTGCAACAGGTAGAACTGGGCATTGGAACACTCAGAAGCATTTAGTGCCAATTAACTGCATTCCTGTAAGGCAGATTTGTGGGTCAAGACAGGCAATACAAGTCTATGCCTCTGGTTTACTTTATTGGCTGCTTGTACTCAGGGATTTACTTGCAGACTAGAATGAATACAGGAAGAACAACAAAAGCTGATAAAAGCAGTTTCTTTGTGATACCAGAACAGAAAAAGAGGAAGGCAAATCATGGCTGGCCCTCTGTGTTTTGAGTGACAATATGACACATTGGTATGTTTGTGTGTAACTTATGGAGGGCTTCAGCTTTCCTAACTACAGGACAGCAATGTAGTGCCCTTCCTATGAGACAGTTGGCTGCTTAGGAGAGAGATACTGAACCATCTGAAGAAAGAATGTTTGGGCACTCTGTCTTTTCTATGTTTGTGTCCTTGTTTTTATACATCTCAGCAAGCCTATGAGTGAAGTAGATATCACCATGGTTTTCTGTTCACAGCCTATAATTTTTTTTTTCATTAAAATATTCCATTTAGCCTCAAACCAGCACAATGGTTTTCAATTTGACAGAGATCTACAAATATCACACTAAGAGAGTATGCTAGATTAGAAAATCATGTGACTCTACTACTTGAATCACCTTAAATATTTAATTTGAGGTGATGAGCTCCCTGGAGAGCAGTGGTCAACTCCCCACAGCAGAGCATGACAGCATAAAGACATCAAGGGCATTTGCAGAAGCAGGAAATGCTGTAGTGCTAGAAAAGCGGGATAAGTGCATTTGCATCAATACTGTTGCATACATAACTCTTGTGAAACAGAGCTCCCACACTGTCCTGGGCAGTGCCAGTGGGGAAGCTGCAGCCTTTGCTGTGAGGCTGTAAATCTTATCTGTTAAGGCATTTTGAAAATACAGCCTTTAAGAGGCCTTAGGTTTCTCTGGGGTTAGGTAGTAAACAGCAATCACAGAGTTCTCAACTGGGGGTTAGAATTGAATGATCTTTGAGGTCCCTTCCAGTCCTGACAATTCTGTGATTCTGTAATTGCTGTTGCAGGTGTCTGAGTTTGAAGCCTGGTACCACTAGCATGCTCAAGTCTATCTTGGATCATATAAAGAGGGGGTCAATTATTTTCTGAACCCGCTGCTGAACAAAACCAAATTCATCTTCTTCTCTTCCAAAACACTAAGTAATTTAAGAGATGCCAGTGAGAGGAACTAATGAATTCTTCATTTTGGGTTGTTGCTATAGCAATGCACTCAGCATTTACACCAATGAGCTGAAGGTGAGGTCTGCCACATTGTTTATCCCCTTGTAGATAGGCCAGAAATACCTCATCCACTGAAATGTAAAGAAAATAATTTTGTTTACTACCTGAAGAGTTAAGAAAAAGCTGAAGAAGGCTAATATGTTTGTAAGTGTTCTTTGTATACTGCAGCCAAATCCGACCCACAATAAACATTAAGAAAAACTAATTTATTTTTATTTTAGTTACATAAGTTGTAGGCCAAAGAATGAAAGACAGTAGGAGTTAGTAACACAGAAGCTTCCACCTATGTGTGAACAGTTTCCACAAATCTGGCTCACTTCTTTTCAGTACAGATTGGTTATGTTTTATTTCTCCTGAGGTAGCTCTATTCATAGCTTATGTGTTGCTACAAAACTGCATGCAGGTCTGCAGACAGTTGAAAATTATTTTACTTTACTTCCTTTAAGCTTCTCAGCCTTACTGAGGAATATCTATACAGAGTAATTACCCCTATGATAGAGTGTAGTATTGCTGCAACTTGGAGAGGGTGTATTGGTTGATAGTTGAATATGAGTCAGTGGTGTGCCCAGGTGGCCAAGAAAGCCAGTGGCACCCTGGATTGTATTAGAAACATTGTGGACAGCAGAAGCAGGGAGGTGATGGTCCCCCCGTGTTCAGCACTGGTGAGGCCACAGGTCAAGTATTGTGTTCAGTTCTGGACTCCTCACTATAGTAAATATATTGTGGAGCACGTCCAGAGAAGGGCAGAAAGGATAGTGAAGGGCCTGGAGCACCTGGCTTATGAGGAGTGTCTGAGGGAGCTGGGGTTGTTCAGTCTGGAGAAGAGAAGGCTGAAGGGAGACCTCATCAACTCTACAACTACCTGAAGGGAGGCTGGAGCAAGAAGAGGGCAGCCTCTTCTCCTCGATTGCAAGTGGCAGCACTAAGGGAAATTGTTCCAAGCTGCACCAGGGGAAGTTTAGACTGGATATTAGGAAATACTTCTTCACTGCAAGGGTTCCCAAACATTAGAATGGTCTGCCCAGGGCACTGGTGGAGTCACCATCCCTGGGGGTATTCACGCACCCATGCACATCCGGTGCTTAGTGACGTGGCTTGGTGTAGACCTTTCAGTACTGGGCCCAGGGTGGGACTGGATGATCTTTGAGGTATTTGCCAATCAGATGTATTCTGTAATTGGGAACAACTTGACAGACTTGTTTGCACTTCCTGCTTTTTATCGGGATAAATATTTCATCCTTGCTTGAATTTTATTATGAAACTTGGCTGGAAAGTCAGTGGTAGAATGAGAAGTGATGCAAATTATTTGAGAGACTGTAAAGTGAAATAAGGTGGGAGAAGACTTTTAATTAGATACTCGAAATTAAATAGAATATCTTTGAAAAAAATGAAGGTTCTTAACATTTTTCTTAGAGTTTGTGGTGGAGCACTGTTACATCTCTATTGTGAAAAGAAGAATAAATTAAAATAGTTGGATTTGTTCTGCACCAGTAAATAGCACATCACAAACTGCTGCAGAATGTTTGTACAGATCATTTCACAGACATGTCTTTGAGGATATAGACCCAGTTCTTCCAAATCTTGTTTTAATCAGTGTGAATAAGCACTCTGTCCATTGGAGAGCATCTCAAACTTTCACAGTATCAAGAAAAGAGAGCCTACTTTCAGATGTGCAAATTGCCAAGTCGTACTTGGTGTAGTAAAGTGTCAGCAAAAGGGTAACCAACAATATCAGCTCTTAGCATGTAACTTTTTTTGGAGTCAAGATGGAAATTCCTCCCTGAAATACAGGCATGAACCCTATGGTTTGATGTGCTAACTGTCTGTATTTTGCTTAGCAAATCTATCAGTGCCTGCGGTGTTAAAAGAATTAGCCACAGCTGCACTTTATGAGCTGTTTTCTAGCTGGCATCTTAAACATAGTAACAATAATGCCCAGACAGGGAATCTGAGGGGCCATACAAAGGAATATCTACAGTTTAAGATTAAATCTTGAGAGCATCAAGAGTTTCTCAGTGGAGCAGCTTTGGTCACACAAGAGCATTTGTACCTGGGGAACACTCCCACTCAACTGGCTTTGTGTTCCCTGGATTAGACAGCAATTAAGAAGACACTTTCTGCCAGTTTAGGTAGGATGTGGCAGTGAACACAGCTTTGAATCCAGCATGCCACCAGCCACTCACCAGTTTCCCCACCTGAGAGACCACACATCTCCACAGGTTGAACTCATAGTTCCTTTAAAGTAGCCCAGTCAAGAAGAACAAATGATCAGAGGCCTCCCATCTGAACAAGTCCTTCTTGGCTTTGCCAAGGTGGGTTAGGATGGGCTCACACAAACAACTCTAACAGCTAGGTGTCAGGTGACACAGGGCACAGGCCAGGTGAGGCAGCAGGTGCCCACAAGCTAGCAGGACTGTACCCTCCTGTGCTGGTTTGAGGCTAATTAGAATATTTTAATAGAGAAAATTATACTATAGGCTGTGAAAGGAAAACATCATGATGTCTACTTCACTCATACGCTTGCTGGAGAATTGTTTGGGAACACTAACCAAAACAATAGATAAGTCAGGCTCTCTCTGTCGCTTGCTGGAACAGGAGCTGCTGGTGGGATCTAGCAGCTTCTGGGCTCTGGCTCCTCTGCTGATTAATCCTCACTAACCACTTTTCTTCTAACCCTCCTGGCCGATCTTCCTAATTTACCTTGCACGTAAGGCAAACCTTGGGGAAAGGTACAGGGGTGGGGAAAAGGTGGAAGGGTGGTTGGGAGCCCCTCCTGGGGTCTCTGATTTCTGGGAGGGGAGCTGTGTTGCTGTATTACCTTTTACTTGTATATTTCTGTAAATATTCTGTATATAGTGTAAATATCTGCTGTACATTGTGCAAAGCTGTAAATATAGCTTCATCACTTAACTTCCAGCCGACTGAGTGCTAGTCTGGGTCATTTTACAAAGTGGGGGGGGGCGGGGAACTCCCAAACCTTCACACCTCCTCTCTCATCTCTTGTGAGGCACAGCCTTACCACATCCCAGTGAGACAATTTAAGAGGGGCTGGAACCGGGCCGATGCCCAGCGTTGGTCACAAGTAAAGCTGCAACCGTAAGACAATTTTCAAGGCAAACTGAGAAATTAAGTTGGCAAGACAACGTCTGGGTCAGCAGTGCAAAGACAGGGCACAGACTTAACCAGCACTAAAGGCAGCAGAGAGATCAGCATTTCCTGCTGCCATAGCTGCAACGAGAACTGGCTGTGGTCAAATCACAAGCCTTGAACTAACTTGACCTTTCTTCCCAAGCACATACAGCTAGAGGGAGACATCTTTTTCTTGTTAGAGCACTCTGATGAACAACCAAAAGGCAAAAAATAGTGCTGTGCAGCAAAATTCATTATAGAATGGATTTCCTTTGCCTGGCTGTGCTCCTTTCCAGTAAATTCTCCCCTAAACTGGGCTCTTGGTAAGGAAGCAAGGTGAGAAATTTAACAGTGTTCCTTGTAATAGTGAGGAGTGAACGATTTCACTTCTGCCTTGGCAGGGTGGGTAAAGGAGCATTTTTGCGTATGGAAAATTGTTCAAGTGAGATGAGTGTCAAAGATTAATAGCTGGTTTTTGCTGATTGCCTTTTCCACTAGGCAGACTCTTGCTCTCCCACTTTAGCTACTGCATTATCACAGGCTTCTTCCCACATAGCAAATTCTTATCAGCTCACAGAAGCAATATGTTCTTCATCAAGTGTCATGGTTTCACCTGGGACATTAAGCCTGTTCATTTTAACGGTTTTTAACAGACACTGTTTCTTTGCCCAGGCCTCTTCCCCAGTGCCTCCTCAGCAAGCTATATCAAGGTTAAAAAAAACTGAATACTTTCCCTTTCAAAGTAATTCAGGTAGCAAACTGGCCCATCTGAATGTGGTTCTGGGCAACTTGATCTAGTGGAGGGTGTCCCTGCCCATGGCAGGGAGGTGGAACTAGATGATGCTTGTGGTCCCTTCCAACCCTGACAACTCTCTGATTCTGTGAAACTCCTAAAAACTAAAAGTAGCAAAATCAGTCTGAATTTTATAGCATTTACAGTATTCGGTGTGACGTGTGATTTGTCAGCACTGCTCAGATAAGTCTTTCCAAGCCCCTGCAAGTAGACCCTTGTGACCCTTGTGAAAGTACAGATGAGATTCCGTCCTGGAGCACTACCATCCATATTCTACTGTGTAAAAGGAGAGAAATGAGACTGTAAAGGCTTGAGTGCTGTTTCCCTCGCAGAAAACCTCTTCTGAATTACAACTCATTACAAGATACCCTCCCTCAGTGCCATTTAGATGAAACACACTCACTGTTCCTTTTGTTCTATATATTCATTTTTATCCTTGGTCTTGCTTCATTTTCAGTAATGATACATTTCTATCCACTTATGCGTTCTTCTGTTGAAAAAGAGCTGGTGAACTTCATAGGATCTGACTTAGATAAACACTGTGTTATAGCAGCCCTGAGACAGAGGCTGACTTTACTGGATACAATGCTATATAATCTTGCTGGACAGAAAAAGAATACAAACCACTCAGTCTTCTAATTCACCAGTAAAGTTGTTATCCACTTCATTTTCAGTTTTCTATCCCTTGGTGTTCTCATAGAATCATATAATGGTTTCAGTTGGAAGGGACTTTAAAGATCATCTAGTTCCAAGCCCCCTGCTATGGGCAGGGACAGCTTCTACTACACTAGGTTGTTTAAGACCTTGCTCAGCCTGGCCTTGAACAAGGGAGCATCCACAACCTTCCTAGGCAACCTGTTCCTGCGTCTCACCATCCTTAGTGTAAAGAATTATTTTTTCCATTGGAAGAAAAGGAGAAGGAGGAGGAGGTTTTTATGTTCTGTCCCAGTTTAAAGCACTGGGATCTCTTAAACCATAGAGTACAGAGCCTAGATAGGTTCAGGGGTGGACCAGAAAGTGTAATCTTTTGTTATTTCATTCCCAGAATGCCTGCATCTCCCCGTTATAAATGAGCAGCATAGGCTGTTCAGTCTCCTCCCTTCTCAGCCTGGGCTCCCTTATCTCAGGTTTGCAAGAGAGAGACAGGAGCTGGCAAGCTGAATTTTTAGCCGTGTCATTTGGGCCTGGGTAAGGAGGTATAGGGAGGTATGGTGGGGGAGCGTTTGAGAACTGGGGTTTTGGCCATGGTTTGGAAGTTTGGGGGAAAGTTGTGGAAAGCTTTGGCTTGATGAGGTTCAGTGGCAGGCTCAGAGTGGAGAACTGGGCAGGGGTTGAATATAGATTTGTGTCTTTTGGATGTTTTTATACCGGTCTATGTAGTTGTGAATAGTACTTCTATTTAAACTTCTAACTCTTTCCAGTCCTGTGTGGAGTGTTTCATTTTCTTGGAAGGCATAAAGAGCATCTGTCTTCACTCCCTAAACACAAGACATGTTCCAGTCCCACCTCGTTGGCCACACTTTAATCCTGCCTCATAATTCCACTCAGAGGCAGTGGTTCTTCCATACACAAGTGGAGATAAAGCTCTTGCTTTGTCTACTATTGCCTCACTTTTCCTAAGTAACCTTACTCATTATGGTTGTTATTTTGTCTTAGTCTCTCCACATGAATTTTCAACTGGTTTTTGTTTATTTGGATGGCGTTTTGCATGCAGAGGTGACTTAAGCTGGAGGATAACTCTCCAGCTTCAAAGTGTGAGATTTAGTAGATACATCTAGGCATTTGGCTCACATTTTGTAAACACAAATAAGATCAGTGTTGCAGTCATCATTAACTGCAGCCTTTGGCTAGATGTGAATGGAGACTAATCATGGTCTGTATATGCAGTTTAAACAGCTCAACACATTGAGTTAGAAAGCAAAAGCATCCCGATTAATATTCAGGAGGCTCCAGGTGGGTGAAGAGACTACTATGGTAACAACAATAAAGTGAAGACTGAAGACACTTCTGGGTTAGTAACTCCATTGCTGGTTGCAGCACTCAGTGGAACCAGGCTGCTCAGTGGGGTCAAGCACTGTTTATTCAAATGTTTTATTTCTATACTATAACCAATTCCGTAAATATGAATCTGTCAAGAGACCATAGGTGAATAGGGAAGTATAATTCAGAGACCACCTTCTACAATTGTCTGTTAGAGGAACCCTTGACCCTTCAGTGGAGTTAAGCAGAGCATGTGCATCCTAAGAAAGAGTTAACATGGTTAGGTGCCAAGGTTTTCCCTTGAGTCTGCCATTATTATGCACTGTTGTCTTTTCTAAGAAAAAGAACAATCATTTCTTCAGTTATAAAGAGAGCATCCAATATTGAAACATATTTCAGTTTACTCTGTTTTGAAGTGGTCAGTTTTAAAAATGTCCTCTTACCACCTTTCAAGCGAAAGACTAGTACTTCAGTCATAGGACAAATTACTATTTTCCTGTGCAGTCAGTGATGTTATATTGAATGTTCATATTAAAACAACTAGACCTGGCTTTTCAGATGCCACAGATTTAATTTCCCACTGACCTGAATGTTTTTCTGCCCAGCATAAACCTCAGGCATAATTCTATCAAGAACTATAGATAAGCAATCATCCCACATCCAAGGGTTCCAATTTGTCCTACTCCCATTTCCCTAACTCCTATTAGTCTCTGTGTTGTATATTAAAAGAGAGAAAAAAATAGAGAGGAGGAGCAGATCTTTCTGTATGTTGTTACTTTCACCTAAAGCAACATAAATGCATTATGCCTCACTCTTGCAGTCCTCAGCTTGTTCTTTCTCAGTACTGTCATTTCTTATCTTTCATTACCAGTGAGAATTGAATCTCAGTACCAAGTGAAAACACCAGAGATTTCTGACTCAGATGTGCGACCTTACATTATAAATGCTTCGTCACATATATCAGAACTTCCTGGTACAAGAAATAAATGAGCCTGGAGAGATGTCAGCAGGATAACAACTATGACATCACACACTCCTGCACCAGCACCTTAGCTCTGCCTTTGACATGCCCCTCTTCCTACAGATTTACATCACTTGATTCCAATTTGATTTCACTACCATTTCTAGAAATACTTCACAGGAGAATACAGAAATAGAAGGCATCAGAATGGAGACCTACCTAAAAGGAGCCTATCATGCAGCTGGTGACCATACAGAATGGCATAATAAAGGCAATTATTATTCCAGGGATTTGTCTTCAGGGGAAAACATTGAATTTCCTCTAATGACTTGTCAAAGTAAGAATGCACTGGCCAGTCTAATTTCTTTTCTTTACACTCTCATATGAACAGAACTCTTCAAAGCTACACAGCAGTAATAACCTATCAGTGAATGCCTCAGTCTCTTCACTTGTTTTCTATCTTGCCTGACCCAGGAATCTTCTGACCACAGTTGCCACTCTTTCGATATGTAACTGAAATTCCTGCCAAACCCATCTCTGGTTCTTAAACTGACATCCCAGCTACTGTTTATCCAGCTTTCTACAGTTCTTGATATCCATACCAAATTTCTTCTTTTGTTTATTAAATTAACCTCTCACTGCAAATTCTGTAAGCCAAATGCTGAGCTATACTAGGAGAAAGATGGACAGCAGACTTATGAATGCTTTTCCCCCTGCACTGCTCAGCAGTGATGAGGCTGTCCCATGATACTACACCCAGTCCTGTGCCCCCCAGTTGGAAATGGACACAGAAAAATGGGAAAAGGTCCTGCAGAGAACAGCCATACCAGACAGAGGCTGTGTAAGTGCCCCAAAGAAAGAGGTGGAGGGAGTTGCACTGGTTAAACTAGTTGAGAGGACACTAGGGGGCATGTACAACTACTTGAAGAATGGTACAAAGATTATGGGGCCAAACAACTCCTGATAGTGCCAAATGACACAACAGGAAGCAGCACTCATGAATTGTTCCTTCGGAGGTTCAGATTTGGAAAAACATTTGTACTAATAGAGTAGTGCAGCACAAGAATAGGTTATGCAGACAGACTGTGGCATCTCCTTTGCTAGAGGTTTTGAAGACCTGACTAGACAGCAACAGCTGACCTAGAGTCAGCAGTAATCCTAGCTTCAAACAGGGAGTTGCACTAAATGAACATCAGTACATCAATTTATGAGCTTTGAGTTGACTAAGATACGCCAGCCTCAACCACCAGTAAGACAGAAAGTTTCTTTTCAGTTCTTAGGGAGGAGATAGTGCTTTGAGTCACTAGGATCTCCGGCTCAGTTTTAGTGATAAACTTGAAGTCAGTGGAATGAAACACCAAAACAGAGAGAATCACAGCAGAAAAGTACTTGTGTTGTTGCCAAACATCTCAATATCTTATCAACTATTTACTTTAGTGATAAACTTGAAGCCAGTGGAATGAAACACCAAAACAGAGAGAATCACAGCAGAAAAGTACTTGTGTTGTTGCCAAACATCTCAATATCTTATCAACTATTTACTCTCATGACTGTTATTAAAAGGGAGAGAATTTTTTTTAGTTCCTTGTTCTGGTTCTTTTAAGTTGGGCTTGTGACTCATTTGTCTTTGCCAGCAGGCTGCTTAGCTCATTTTCTGTTGATGAAGATACCAGGGTATGCTGGTTTGAGTGTGGAGGGGCGGGTAACTCCTAAACCATCACACAGGGTGATAAAATACTTTTTTGTAGTGATTTAATCGCTGTTTTGTTTAGAGATCAGGCAGGCAAACATGTTGTAGTGTAAGTTATAGACATGATTAAAAAAACACCTTTTTTTTTGTAGTATGCATGTCTGGATTTACTGAGAGACTTCTGTAGCCCTGACTCCATTAGCAGAGGCTAATACCACATAAACTCTGGATATATGCATCTGGAAATAAAGTATTACTCTTCACTCCTTTCCCTTAAATCCTTCAGCTTTCAGTTGGACTTGAGATCTTAACCTTCATCTTACTGAAGTCAAAGAGAATTCAGTTACTAGCCAGAAGCCAGGTTAAAAGGAGAATACAAGTGAGGTCAACACTAAAAGACTAAATAGAATTAACACTTGTTCACAACATTCTCTAGGTTAATATCCATAGTAAATAAAAAATGGAATGTCTCTGCTTCTTCTTAACAGGACTCCACTGGAGAACACTGTATAAGAGTAAAATTTTTCCAATAAGGGTCATCCAGCTGGTGGCCAGTTACAACTGATGTCCCCCAGGGCTCAGTGTTGGGACCGCTTCTGTTTACCATCTTTACTGATGTCCTTGATGAATACATAAAGTGTGTCATCAGTAAGTTTGCAGATGACACCAAGTTGGGTGGCAGTGTTGATCTGGAGGGAAAGGAGGCTCTACAGAGAGACTTTGATAGATTGGATGGATGGGCCAGCACCAATGGCATAAGCTTTATCAGGGCCAAATGCCAGGTTTGGGGTAGCTACAGGGTTGGGACAGTGTGGCTAGAAAGCTGTATGGCAGAAAGGGACCTGGGGGTTCTAACTGACAAAGAACTGCATACGAACAAGCAGTGTTCCCAGATGGCAAAGAAAGACAACGGTATCCTGGCTTAGATTAGAAGTGCTGTGTCTAGCAGTAGGGAGGTGATTGTCCCCTTGTACCCTGCTCTGATGAGGCTAGATCTCAAGTATTGTGTTCAGTTTTTGGCATCTCATTACAAGAGAGATGTAGAGATGCTGGAGTGAGTGCAGAGGAGGGCAATGAAGCTGGGTAAGGGCCTGGAGAATAAATGTTAGGAGGAGTGACTGAGGGAGCTGGGGATGGTTAGTTTGAAAAAGAGGAGGCTGAAGGGAGATCTCAGTACTGTCTACAGGTACCTGAAAGGATGTTGTGGAGAGGTTGGTGCTGGTCTCTTCTCACAGGTAATTAGTGATAGAACAAGAGGAAATGGCCTCAAGATGTGACTGGGTAGGTTTAGACTGGACATTAGGAAACATTTTTTTATAGCAAGAGTGGTCAGGCTTTGGAATGGGCTGCCCAGGAAGGTGGTTGATTCACCAAGCCTGGATGTGTTTAAAAGTCACTTGGATGTGGTGCTTGGTTCAAGAGTGAACTTTGTAGAGTAGGGATATCGGTTGGACTTAAGGATTCTGGGGATCTTTTCCATCCAGAATGTGTCTGTGACTCTGTGATTATCAAGCCCCATGATTAAGAGCTCAGAGAATGGATTACACGTAGAATGCTTAACAGAGGTTGGGTCTACCAGCTAAGACAGTAATATGAGAGATACCACACAAAATTACCTTTTTCCACAACATTTTTATGGAGAGGTATTTAAGATATGTCTTAAAGACCTTTTAGAGACATGTCAATTTTCAGAGGTCACTCAAACTGGCAGTGGAGTTATTTCAAAGAACCTACAAGCCTAATTCTTACTGTGTTTTTGGAAGGAAATATGCCAAATGTAGACACTATTAGCTATTTAATCACGGAATCACAGAATGTCAGGGGCTGGAAGAGACCTTGAAAGGTCATCCATTCCAACCCCCCTGCCAGAGCAGGATCACCTATACCAGATCACACAGGAACACATTTAGGCAGATCTTGAGTATCTCCAGAGAGTGAGACTCCACAACATCCCTAAGCAGCCTGTTCCAGTGTTCTGTCACCCTTACAGTGAAAAACTTTTTCTTCATGTTTCCAAGGAACTTCCTGTGCCTCAACTTCCACCCATTGCCCCTTGTCCTGTCATTGGGCATCACCAAGCAGAGCCTGGCTCCATCCTCTTGGCACTCACACTTTATATCTTTATAAACATGAATGAGGTCACCTCTCAGGCTCCTCTTCTCCAAGCTAAAGA
>VWZE01013573.1:771-13269 GCA_013396675.1 Eubucco bourcierii
AAAAAAAAAAGCTGTATTTACACACAGCATTTAGGAGCCGTTGAAAGTAATAATGAGTTGTCCCTCAGCTCAGTCAAGTGGACGTTTCAGCATGATAGTGTGTAAGGCAGTCTTTAAAAGAATTGACATTCAAACTGAAGTAAACTTTTTATGCCATTACTTAAAGCTATGATAAAAAATTTTCTCCCCTCTCCCCCCTTACACCATGTAAATAATCAACATTGTCTCCAGTGGTTCTCAAGGCTGGGCTAGGAATGTATTGCTGCTAACACAATAGTTGAAACACAATTGTCTGTCTTCAGGGTGGGCAGAAAGTTGTGTGCAGCAGCTGGATCTTTAGAGAAACTGACAAGTTATGTTTTTATGAGCTGTTTGAAACAATCTGTTTCGACATTTCAGGAATTACCATAGCTTCTGAGAAAATCCAGGCATGCGGTATGAGCCCAGTACTCCATGTTGAAGTTTAATTAAGCCACCTACGGAGAAAACTCTCACAGGCGAAGCACTTCTCTGAGTGTAGGACTTTCAAACCAGTGGAGAGCATTCAGGGAAGATAGCAGTTTCAACACCCAATATATTTGCCCTAGTTCCTATGAATTACACGCCCTACTTCATGTGAATTATGCATATTGAAAGATCAGTTTGGAATAATGTTCATGAATTTGTTGATCTCAATGCTGAAGTAGTCAGTGTATCAATCCATACATAAAGTGTGTGATTTACCCACCCTGCTGTTATGGTTTGAAAATTTAGTGGTACAGTTAGGCTTCAGCTGGTTTACAGATTGTCTCTATCACAATCTATTTACTTTTCAAGGCTCTTCTATTTAGTTTTACTCCATTAATATCAGTGAATTTTCAGAAAACTTGGTGACATGCACCACTACATCATTTGTGTCCTTGCATGGCATGACAGAGGAATGAAAGCAAGCATCATGTGAGAGAACAATGATCATTATATGGATTAAAGTTTGCATGTAATAGGTGTCAGTTTATGTCAGTTTAGAAAATGAGATAATCAACCACAATTTATGCCCAAACATTCATGTTTTGTTTTTCACAATTTGTTCTTTATGTTTTTTTAATTTGTTCTTTATGTTTTTATATAATGCAAAATGAAGAAATTACCAATTATTTTGAAAAAAAAAGTTACTCTAATTGAAATTTTCCAAGGCTAGATATGACAAGTTTATGTGATTTTTTTCTTTATTGTAAGTGCAGCTTGATACTTATTGGAGTTTGCTAACACTAGTAATTTGGATCATGAAAAGAAGTTAAACAATACGTTCCTCTCCTTGCCTCATAATCTTTCTTCCCACTTACTGTTGTTTTCAGAATTGGACCTAAGTTCTGCCTTCTACATGGAAGATATTTTGTTGAGTTTTTTTGATGGTAATCCAGTAGTACTAATATTTTTGAGACAACTTGAATGTGTCCAGAGAAGGGCGACAACGCTGGTGAGAGGCCTCAAGCACAAACCCTATGAAGAGAGGTTGAGGGAACTGGGATTGTTTAGCCTGGAGAAGAGGAGATTCAGGGGACACCTTCTTGCTGTCTGCAACTACCTGAAGGGTGGTTGTAACCAGAAGGAGGTTACTTTCTTCTTTCAGTCAACCAGCACCAGAACAAGAGGAATACACAATCTCAAGCTGCACTAGGGGAAGTTTAGACTCGAGGTGAGAAAGTTCTTCACTGAGAGAGTCATTGGCTACTGGAATGGGCTGCCCAGGGAGGTGGTGGAGTCGCCGTCCCTGGAGGTGTTCAAGGCGGGTTTGGACGCGGCACTTGGTGCCGTGGTCTGGTCTTGAGGTCTGTGGTAATGGGTTGGACTTGATGATCTTTGAGGTCTCTTCCAACCTTGGTGATACTGTGATAGCGCTTAAAAATATCTTCCCCAACACATTTATATTTTGTTTACTGTTGGGTGCGACATGTGAAAAGAAAATCAGTATTTTACTTAGGACATTTATCTTTTGTTGTTTACTGCTGGGTACCACATGTGAAAAGGAAAATCAATACTTTACTTAGGAAATCATTCTAAATTTCAGGTATGTGGATTAGTGTAAAATTTAAGTTTTTCTATTACTAGTCAGCCATTTGCTAAAAGGGTGAAAATAGTGGGATTTCTATCTTATCCTAACCATCATCCCAGAGATGTTGGAGAATGATATTTTCACATATGGACTAAATAAATACTTAGACTTCATCCTTCAGCAACTTATATCTACTGGGGAGGTGGGAGACTTTGAAAACTGAGATGTCCTGTATCTGGAGTACTGTGTACAGTTCTGGAGCTCCCAGCATGGGAAGGACATTGAACTGTTGGAGCAGGTCCAGAGAGGGCCATGAAGATGATCAGAGGGCTGGAACAGCTCTCCTATGAGGACAGGATGAGAGAGTTGGGGCTCTTCACCCTGGAGAAGAGGAGACTTCCAGGAGACCTTATAATAGCCTTCCACTATCTGAAGGGGGCCTGCAGGAAGTCTGGGGAGGGACTATTTACAAGGTCTTGCAATGACAGGACAAGGGAAAATGGGTTTAAACTGACAAAGAGGAGATTTAGACTGGATGTTAGGAAGAAGTTCTTTCCAGTGAGGGTGGTGAGACACTGGAACAGGTTGCCCAGAGAGGTTGTGGCTGCTCCCTCCCTGGAGGTGTTCAAGGCCAGATTGGATGAGGCCTTGAGTGAGCTGTACTAGTGGGAGGTGTCCCTGCCTATGGCAGGGGGTTGGAACTAGATAATCTTTGAGGTCCCTTCCAACCTTACCATTCTATGATTCTATGAATGGAAGGTATAAAACATATGCTTTCCATTGATTTCTGCTCCTTGATAGTCAAAAGCAGTGGCTTAAAAAATTTAGTAATTTGTTTGTTATACATGCAGAGGGGTCATGGGTTGCTCATTTTACTGGAAATAACACTGGTAGCAATTTTTTAAGTGTGAAGAAATTCAATGGCCTGGGATCTGTTTTCTGTGACAGCTTCACTCCTTTGAAGATTATAATTATATTTCTCTATTTTTCACTTTTGAAAAACAAATTCAATCTACACTAAAATCACTGGGAAAAAAAAAATACTACTAGCTTCCTGGAAATCTAGAATAACCTTTTGCTTGTTTGTCTACTACTGAAATGTTCTAGTATTCTCTAACCCTTTGAAACCATAACTTCAGAAAATCTTCACTTAAGCCATTGGGGGAGTGCTTCCCAGCAGTGTCTCCATTTACAACAAACAAACAACATTGCCCCCATCCAAAAAATAACCCAAACCCCACCCTAACCCCCACCAAAAAAAACCCAAACACCAAAGAACCAAAACACAAACAGCAGCAACAAAAACAACAAAAAAACCCCAACCCCCAAAAAAACCCAACCCCCCCAAAAAACCAAAACCAAAAAAAGTACAGCAAACACAGTAGAAGAAACAAAACTTCAAAAATTACTTTAGAATTATGAACATAATATAGAAGACACTTGTTCATAATCAAATTTTTAAAGCATTTACTAAAGAAAAAGTATTAAATAAGTGCACATATGATACATACAGCATCTGCAAATGGTAGACTTTAAAATTGCATGATTATCATTCACTTGATGCAATTTGGAAATGTTAGCAGTGTTAGAATTAAATATCAGCTTTACTAATGTAAGCAGTAGACACTTATCATTAAAGACCTTTATGGCTTCATAAACTCATGGCTTCATGAAAAATAAATTTATATATATATGCAAAATGTTTCTACCATACAGACATATATGTATGCTGAAACAGTTATATAAATAGCTAGAACAAATAAGATTAAGATCCTCTAGAGTGAAGTATATCGATAAAAGATTCCAAGACTGCTTTGGTCAGACACACAGGGGTTCTGGTCAGTAGGGCAAGGGAGGGGATTCTCCCTCCTTTGCTCTTCTGAGACCCCACCTGGAGTACTGTGTACAGTGCTGGAACCCCCAGCACAAAAAAGGACATGGAAGTGTTGGAGGGAGTCTAGGGGAGGCCACAAAGATGATCAGAGGGCTGGAGCACCTCTCTGATGAAGACAGGCTACTAGAGTTTGGGCTCTTCAGTTTGGAGAAGAAAAGGCTTTGAGGAGACCTTACAGTAGCCTTCCAATATCTGAAGGGGACCTACAAGAAGGCTGGGGAGGGACTATTTGCAATGACAGGACAAGGGGTGATGGGTTTAAACCGGCAAAGGGGAGATTTAGACTGGATGTCAGGAGGAAGTTCTTTCCAGTGAGAGTGGTGAGACACTGACACAGATTGCCCAGGGAGGTTGTGGCTGCTCCCTCCCTGGAGGTGTTCAAGGCCAGGTTGGACGAGGCTTTGAGCAACTTGTGCTAGTGGGAGGTGTCCCTGCCTATGCTGGGAGGATTGGCACTAGGTGATCATTGAGGTCTCTTCCAACCTAAACCATTCTATGAATTATTCTATGATTTTTTCAAGGGTTTGTGTACCACATGACCCTGTGGTACACTTTAAGAAATAGTCTTTAGTCTGAAAAAATTTCCTATCAACAATACTAATAACTAGGAATATTCTCTCCAAACTGTACAAATTTGTGCTGAAGGTGCTGTAAGTGTAATTTGTGATTGTGTTAAAAAATAAATTGTAATAGCTACTTATATACATTTCAGTTGAATTGGATGAGAAAGCATGCTCAGATTTTTTGGGTTTGTTTTTGCTACGTACAAGGTAACAACAATCTCTTAGGTAAGCTTGGATCAGTGTCTTCCTATAGGATATCTATAAATAACCTTAATTTTTTATTTAGTTTTAACTTTTTTTCATGTTTCAGGATTACAAGAACAGGACCAGAATGAGAGTAGTGGGTAAGCATGGTGTAAACTTGCATGGAAGGCAGGAATAGTTACCCAGATCTGTTTCTCATGAAGTTGACCACATTTCATTGAAGGCCACCCTCTATTCCAGAGTTTTGCTTGGGTATAGAGGCATAGATTATTGTAATTATTATTCTAGTTGAACAGTATCTTACTCCTGGAGCCCATGTTGCCTGGATTTAAAAAATGAAAATGCAGATAAATTCACAGACCAAGGAAGAGAAAGTGTAATAACTACTAACAGGTATATCAGATTACTCATTTGTCATAACATCAGAAGAGCTTCAGCTTTAAGTATAGAAGAGTGGGAAAGTTAAGGATTGTGCAATATTGGAACTGCTTCGAGATGACAGCATAAATGTGAGCTACGACCTTTAAAATGCTACAAGAATAAAGAAATGCAAATGCCAAAGATTAGAACTCTCCTCAGAGGTCTATCAATATCAAGAATGTTTATTGTTTACTATGTGAGTTTTAGTGGAGAAAGGAAGAGGATGTCATCACTAGGTGATTTCACTTGAAATGATGATTTATTTATTTATTTATTTGTTTATTAAGATCAGAATTTTATATTTCATGAAAAGTATTTTCTTCATACAGGAGGATTGCCATGGTGGTCTGATACTGGTTTCCAGAACTCTCTCTCTACAGTCTCAAGAGAAAAAGTGCAGAAGGGAAACCACACAGAAACCTAACTACAAAGGTGTTCACTTGAACATGCATCACTTCAGTTGTAGTTCCTGTCAACTATCAATATGAAATATCTATCAAACTTTTTAACTACTCCTGTAGTTGAAAGAAAAAAAAAAAGTTTTATAAAATTTACTGCTCAATACACTTTTGAATGAAAAGTTCAGTACTTTTTAGTACTATGCCAAAATATTTTTCCACTTATAAATAATAACAATAAATAAATACACTTTAATTGAAAGAAAAGTGCAATTTTTTTCCCTGTGAGTTTCTACTTGCCAAGAGAAAGAAGTTTGTGGATTCTTTACTCTTTTGTTTAATTGATCTTTTTTTGTTCAGTTTGGTTTTTTTTTTTTTTTTTTTTTTTTTAAGTGCACTTTGATTACATCTGCCCCACTTTGAGTGCTGTGTCCAGGTCTGGAGCCTCTATTACAAGAAGGATATGGATGTGCTGNGCTATATTCTTGAACCAGTCTGTTTTCAGCTGCTCTCTTAGGTTCTGATTCTTCCTTACTTGCCTTAGACTAAACAATACTTTAGGGAAAATGCTGTGTGCAGGATGGGACATAGAGAATTTGTTTTGAGATGAACATTACAGCATGGAGACATCTCTTGGATATCTCATCAGTGTAGAAATAATCTGTATTGAAAAAGTGCAGTGGCATAATGATCTAAAACAATATTAGCTTTAATTCATGCATGAAAGTGACCTATAGCTCATAAAAGATGAGCTGTGATTGGGCTAATTTTCTATCAAGTATGTTACAAATGAGACCTTATAAATGTCTACTTAACAAATCCTTGTTAAAATTATTAACCTGATTAATTTCTGAAGCTGGGTAGATAATTCCAATTAAGAATCTGCAAGTATGCTACAGGAAAAATTAATATCACAACTTATAAAAATAGTATTCATTTACTGAGTTATTTAACATTACAGAGTTCATAAAGAAGTAACAATTACAATTTTTTTTTCTTGAAATATGCTTACACAGACATGTACAGTATTATTCCAGCAGATTAAAGAGTCCACTCATGGTAAAAGTGGGACTATGGACCCTCTTTACCAAGATCTGGGACTGATACTTCTTGCTCTTAAAGAAAAATCACTTATTTTCACATTTTCCACATTTTTATAACTTACATTTCACTCTACAAGGAATTTCATATTTTGAAATTGAAAAGAAGGTTGTTGCTGTGAGATTGATCTCCACCACAAGGGAACTGCACTCTTGGCACATAGTGGTGCTCCATGTGCTCACCCTAGCAAGACCAGTTAAGGAAGACTTTTAATTAGCAATTGTGTGGTAGGTTCTCTGTCTCCAATTCTGTCTCATGGTAAGATCAACAGTGGAGGATTTGTTTTCTTCATGTTATTGATTGTGTACAGGAGCCTTATCAACACAAGATGGACTGCATTCACAATACCATCTGAGAAACTATTATCATTGTATTGGCAGAGGAGCTTGTGGCAGACATTAAATTTATTCAGGAAATTTCCTGGAAAAAAAAAGGTTCTACGAAATCTCATGCTATTTAAGAATCACTCAGTTGCTTGAATGCATGGCAGTCCTTCCTCCCTATGACTTACAAAGTACTTCTAAAATAACTAGAATTTCATGCTGAAAATGAGGTAAAGCAGAGAGAAATGGATTTGTTCAGGCTTTAGAAAGTTTAGAGGAGTCCTTATCACCATGTATTTAAAGGGTGGCTACAAAGAAGATTGAGACACTCACACAAGGGGTGAAAGACAAGGGGTACTGGGTACAAGTTACTCCTATTGACATTCTGGGTGGACACAAAAAGAAAAACTTTACCCAGTGAGAACACCCACTGAGATAATATTCCCAGGAAAGTCTTGGATTCCACAACATTGGACACTTGCAAGATTTGACTGGACAGGATGCCAAATCATCTTGTCCAGACTTTACTCTTGCCAAGAAAGGTTGAACCAGATGATGCTTGAGATCCATTCCAATCTGATATTCTATGATTCTGTGATTGAAAATCAGTGTGAACAAAATAAATTTTGTAGACTGTACTTATATTTCAAATACTGGGATAATGAGACCATTTGGCCATTTCACCATCTTGGCTCCTAACCTATCTGAAAATAGGTCATACCTTGCAGTTTATAGGTTTGTTTGTTTGTTTGTTTTTCTTAATTGAATGAAACACAACATTCTCAGATATTATGAGAGGTCTGAATACTGGAGAAGGTTTGTTCTTGTTGTTTGTCACAGCCCACTAATAAAGGGTCTAATTGCAGTTATCTTATTCAAACTAGAGCTTCCTTCCTCATACAGTATAATGCTTTCATCATGAAGGTTTTATGCACTAGGTACTATTCAACATAATGATATCACTAGTTATCTTATGTTTACAGTTCATATATAGTTCTTAAACTGCATATAAAATATGCATTAAGCTGTTTTAAGTGTAACTCGAAAGAGAAATTACATGAGATCAGGAGTAAAAAGATAATATTTTATGGCTCTCGCTGTCTTGTTAATAACTTCACACCAGTAAATAGAGCATAGCCTTACTTGGTTGTATCTAGTTTGAATATAAAAATTGTGTTATAAAAAGTGTTGGGAAAAGTGGACACTCTCCTGCTCCTATTTTCCTCTAAATGATTTTATTTAGATGAATTGTGCTAAGTTTAGTACCGGAATCATATGAGAAACAAACAGAATATCAGACATGCTGCTGCGTAAAGCAGTCGTGGCAGTCATTTGTGTAAATTATTCAAGCCACTGACAGCGTGCCATAGTGCCTGTTGCTACTGAAGTGGAAATTGAGTCAATTGTGTACAATATGTATAGTAATATGTACAGTGTGAAGGGAAAGCAGATGGTAGAGATGCATAAAACTTTAATGTCCTCCAATCTGTTTACGTACTTTAATCAGCTATCATCATCATCACCCACTGTGTGCTTTGTTTACATGGGGAAGTGCTGGCATGATCAAGCAGGAGAAAATCCTGAGATATGTGCCAGTCCCAAAACCTCATAATTAGATTTAGAAAGATATGCACGCTACATATGATTAGGACAAACTAGGAGATACCATGAAGAATTACCTTCCACTTAGAGCTGCATTCACTCAAAATAAAACTGAGGTGAAATCTGTACCAGCACAGATTTAGCAGGTGATACATACAGAGACAGATTTTATTAGCGCTGGCTAATCACTTGAAGTCACAAGATCAGCATCTTTTCTGGATGGAACATATGTTTTCCCCACTTTTTGTCTCTCATAAAATTCTTGGAGATTTCAAGCTGCGAAATACTTTTTTTTTTCTGTGAGGAAAATATGATGTAGATGAACAATGTGGCATTCCTTTCCCAGGATTTTTTTGACATACACAAAATGGAATGCAAAACTCATATTTCAGAAGAGAGCTTCTGTTTTCCAATGCTGAAGGAAAAAAGAATCATCCTAAATATTAAGCCCTTATAAGGTCTAAAATATTTTGGTTTGTACAGACCTTTAAAACCTTAGTGTGGATTTCCAGAGTGTATGTGACAAATTCAGAATCATAGAATCGTAGAATGGTAAGGTTGGAAGGGACCTCAAGGATCAGCTAGTTCCAACCATCTGCCATAGGCAGGGACACCTCCCACTAGTACAGCTTACTCAAGGCCTCCTCCAACCTGGCCTTTAACACTTCCAGGAAGCAGCCACAACCTCCCTGGGCAACCTGTTCCAGTGCCTCACCACTCTCACTGGAAAGAACTTCCTCTTAACATCCAGTCTAAATCTCCCCTTTGCCAGTTTAAACCCATTGCCCCTTGTCCTGTCATTGCAAGACCTTGTAAATAGTCCGTCCCCAGCCTTCCTGTAGGCCCCCTTCAGATACTGGAAGGCTACTCTAAGGTCTCCTAGAAGCCTTCTCTTCTCCAGGCTGAAGAGCCCCAACTCTTGTAGCCTGTCCTCATAGGAGAGCTGCTCCAGCCCTCTGATCATCTTCGCGACCCTCCTCTGGACCTGCTCCATGTATTACCCTAGAAGTGTGCTCTTGAATAAGTGGAGGAAGCCTGCAAATAGATTACAGTATGCAACAAGTGTGTATGCACTTGTGAACAGTACATTTATTGTGGATTTAGAAGCTCTGCTTTGGTTCTCAATTATTTGTTATGATGCTGTAAAGATTTCTCCTATCTCAGACTTGCTGTAGTAGACTACCCATATAAACAAAATATACTGGAGGTGGAAAAGAGAATTACTGCTTGCTAAATAATATTTTCATGACAGATGTTATTTTGTTTCCCATTTTTAAAAGGGCATATATGAGAAATATTATCTGAACAGGAACTGAACCTATAACACCTAATAGTAGAAATTTATAGGGAAAAAAAATCTGTCTGAGGAGAAAGAAGTGGTGTAAGAGAAAGAATTGGTGCTGATCATATTGGTCAGAGTCCAACAAGGTTGGTTCCTTGCCCAAAGTCGATGGAAGGCCCTTCTTCCTCTTCAGAAAGTGGAAGGAAATGTATGTTGTAGGTACTTTGATCCAGATTTTGTAATTCTTGAGACAAGGGGATCCTAGTCTATAGTTAAAAGTGAATCAGTTAATAAACTATGAAAGAAATAGTGTCACTACAGGAAAGATCACCTGTGCAGATATGACTCCTGACCTGTAATCCACTGTTCCATGGGCTACAAAAATACCTGATGGAATGAGGATATGCATCCAGGGAAGAACTTGATGACAAAACTAATCTTTATATGTATTCTGGGAGAGATTTCCCAATTTTCCTCCTACACAGATTCTTTCAGGAATCTTGCCTATGTTGTTATTTTTTTCTGTAAAGTGGGTAAATAATAATTACCTTTGAGAAGTAATTCTCATTAGTAATAACGTCAACAATCACAGAAGCAGAGAACTTTAGAGGTTGGAAGGGTTGTCCAAAGACCATTGAGTCCAACCTCACTACCAAGGCAGGATCCCCTAGGGTAGTTCACACAGGAATACATCCAGGTGGGTTTTGAAAGTCGAGAAGGAGACTCCACAACCTCTCTGGGCAGCCTGTTACAGTGCTTTGTCACCTTCACTGTAAAGAAGTTTTTCCTCATGTGGAGGTGAAACCTTCAGTGTTCCAATTTGTAGCCATTGTTCCTTGTCTTGTTGCTGCTGACCAGTGAAAAGAGATTGGCCCCATCCACTTGACACCCACCCCTCAGATACTTGTATACCTTGTATACAATACCTGCGAGATGTTTGCCTAATAAGAATATTTGTTCAAGAAATGGATATTAATGCTTTGAACTTAACTTGAAAGAAAGGTCTAAAAGTGTGTGGAGTAACAAAAAAGTCTGTGGAGCTGTTACCAGAGCTGTGGCACAGTTTTCCCCAGAAAAAGAAATAAAAAAAAATCCTTAGAGCAAAAGAGCAGTAAATAGAATACCTTGAATTAATTTCTTCTATTACCCTGTTTCCTCTGCCTAGAATGCCCTCACTTATGACGCATCAAATTACTCTTACCTAAATCTACAGAGTGAAGAAAGGGAATGAGGACAATGGCTCACTAGGCTGATTCTGTGGAGAAACACTTCTGTGCCGCCTTTTGATGTAGTTCACTTATTTTCTTCTTTTTTTTTTTTTTTTTTTTTTTTTTTTTTTCTTCTTTCTTGAATTCTATTTTATTATTATAGCATAAAAGATAGGTCACAGTTTGAGTACTGTGTTCAGTTCTGGGCATTGCAGTATAGGAAAGATATTGAGGTTGTGGAGCATGTCCAGAGAAGAACACCCAGCCTAGTGAGGCACTTGGAAGGCATGTTGTACGAGGAGCAGATGAGGGAACTGGAATTGTTTAGTCTGGAGAAGAGAAGGGTAAGAGCTAGTTGTTCTCTACAGATGAAAAGAGGTTGCAGTGAGGCCAGTGTTGGTATCTTCTCCCAAATAACTAGCAAGAGGATGAGAGGAAATTAATTTAAGTTCTGTCAGAGGAAGCTTAGATTGCACATTAGGAAAAATCAATTAACTATTTAAATATAAGTCTCTTGAGAGAGATGTAATTATGTCCATCTCAGCTATGCAGAAAGTTTAACTTAAGACAAAAAGACCTGTTTGGTATTATTTTTCTTCTTTATGTTTAGAATTATACCATCATTGGATGGTTTGTGTTCGAAGAGACCCTAACAATCATCTAGTTTCCACACCCTTGCCATGAGCAGGGACAACTCCAGGTTGTTCAAGTTCCCATCCAAGCTGGCTTTGAACACAGCTTTGAACAAGCTAGCTTGGAGCCTCTACATCTCTTGGCAACCATGAGACCATGAGCGTCTCACTATGCTCATGATGAATTTCTTCCTAACATCTAATCTAAATCTAAATTCTTCCAGTTTGAAGCCATTACCCCTCATCCAGTCACTGCATGCCTTTGCAAGAAGTCCTCTCCACCTATCCTGTACACCTCCTTCAAATACTGATAGGCTACTACAAGGTCTTTCTGGAGCCATCTCCAGGTTGAACAATGTGAATTCTCTCAGCATTTCTTTACAGGAGAGGTGCTCCAGACTTCTGATCATTTTTGTGGCCCCCTGGACCAACAGTTCTATATCCTTCTTGTTTTGGGGGTTCCACAGATGGACACAATACTCCAGGTGGGGGGTCTCATGAGAGCAGAGCAGAGAGGGGGAATCACAGTATCACCAAGGTTGGAAGAGACCTCAAAGATCATCAAGTCCAACCCATTACCACAGACATCAAGACTAGACCATGGCACCAAGTGCCACGTCCAAACCTGCCTTGAACACCTCCAGGGACACTGACTCCACCCTGGGCAGCCCATTCCAGTAGCCAATGACTCTCTCAGTGAAGAACTTTCTCCTCACCTCCAGCCTAAACCTCCCCTGGCACAGCTTGAGACTGTGTCCTCTTGTTCTGGTACTGGTTGCCTGAGAGAAGAAGGTAAACTCCTCCTGGCTACAACCACCCTTCAGGTAGTTGTAGACAGC
>VWZE01013573.1:13388-58103 GCA_013396675.1 Eubucco bourcierii
AGCCTGTAGCTCTGCATGGGGTTGTTGTGGCCAAAGTGCAGCACCCAACACTTGGATTTGTTGAATGCCATCCCCTTGGACTCTGCCCATCTGTCCAGGTGGTCGAGGTTCTGCTGCAGAGCCCTTCTGCTCTCCAACCCAGCAACATCAGCCCCCAGCTTGGTGTCATCTGCAGTCATCTCCCTTGACCTGCTGGCCATGCTTCTTTTGATGTAGCCCAGGATTCAGTTTACTTTCTGGGCTGCAAACACATGTTGCCAGCTCATAATGAGCTTCTCACCAACCAGCATCCCTAAGTCCTTCTCCTCAGGGTGTTTTCTATCCATACTCAAACCAGCCTGTATTATGTACAAATATGTTCAATAGATCTCCAGTTCTTTGCTGGAGGTCCCTGCTAGTTGGGCAGAAAGTCATACCAGTTCCTACTGTGTCACTGCTTGCAGCTTCCGCCTACTCCCCACTGCTCCTGAAACTACACCCCCTCCCCCTAATTCCCCAGACACTACCTGCGAGGGATTCTAGGGATTTCCCAAAATCATCTCAGCTCTTAGATTTCTGGAATCCACACACCCCACCCTCACACCATGGCCCCTGACCTTGATTTGCAGGTTTTGTAATGACAGGACAAGGGGCAATGGGTTTAAACTGGCAGAGGGAAGATTTAGATTGGATGTTAGGAGGAAGTTCTTTGCAGTGAATGTGGTGAGGCACAGGAACAGGTTGCCCAGGGATGTTGTGGCTGCTCCCTCCCTGGAGGTGTTCAAGGCCAGGTTGGATGAGGCCTTGATTGAACTGTACTAGTGGGAGGTATCCCTGCCTATTGCAGGAGCTTGGAACTAGCTGATCCTTGAGGTCCCTTCCAACCTTACCATTCTATGATTCTATATTTCCTCCAGTAGAGATCAAGAGGTTTTCACTTCCAGGTCCCCTTTTGTCTTTCTTGAGATCACTTCACAGGAACTTTCCTTTCAGACATCCAGCTCTACTTTCAGGAATTCAGCCTCCCTACCTAAATAATGTCTGAACAGAAGCACAACACATGGTCCACTACCTAACTGGTGAATCCATCTCATGTATTTTTATTGATTGGAGAGTTCAGAATATGTCAGTTTTCTTTAGTCCAGTTGTTACCAAAATTTACAACCAGATGGTACTAGATAGTTTTACCCAGCAGGTAACAGAGTCTTGTTTCAGAGTTCAGAAGTATGGTCTTAGATATTCACAACCTCCCACATAGATGTACTCAATTGTGTGCCACCTGTCAGCATTCACAATTTAAGCTATTTTTGTCTACAGTACTGGCCCATACTAGTTCTATTCCTTTTTCCAGTTACTGGTACCATCAAGCTCCCTATTTCACTTTACCTTTTATTTTATTTCAGCCTCTTACTCAGACAAGATTATTTTATGTTCCTCATTCTCCCAAGTTAGAGGGAGACTAATGGAGAACATATCTCAGTCTGGAAAACTGGGGATCATCCATCATAGGGAAGGTCTGTCCTAAAATGAATTTTTCTAAGTAACATGGCATATTTGAAACCAGTTCATAGTGGAAACTCTGAGAAACTTGTCTATATTCAGTGATGATGGAGCCAGATACATGACTTTACTAAGACTTAAAGCTTCTGCCTTGCACTAATGGAAAACAGCATTACATGTTATTTTAATTTGACTTTATAGGGACTAATTTCTCTAGTCATATTGATCTACATTCCCAACATAAAATATTTCTTTTTTCTTTTACTAGGGTATTTATTTTACCTTTTTACAGAAAAGGCCATCCATCAGTTTAGGATTTACCAGATTATTTCTTTTTTCCCATTGTCCAGGCTAAATGTTTTCCTTCTGCTTCATTTCCTTAAACATTTGAATCAAATTGTCTTGTGATGATAATGGTAATTGACATTGCCATTGGTGTATGCCTTTGGTTCCAATTTAAATTTCAAGATGTCAGGCACAGGTTTTCATGCAGAAAAAATATGGATTATTGTCTATACAACAGGCTAGCAGGTGTTCCTATTATTATTTTAAAGCATACAGTATGGATTGTATGTGCTGTGCCAGGAACTGAAGGTTTTACCTGAAGAAGCTGAACTCAGTCACAGATTTTTAGAGGTTTTGTAGGAGAAGAAAGACTTAGCCAAGACAGTGTTTCAGTTAGGTTCTGTCATTCAACCATAGTGTTTGATGTCTTTATTTTATTTCTGAGTTATAGCACCATTCTTGGAAAGAAATGAGCTCAGTGAGCCCATATATAATTATCAGAATACATTGTGTACTGCATTCACCTGTTATTCTAAAAAAGTATGTTTGAATATCCAGACATTATCTGGTTCCTAAATATCAAACTGCAAGCAAAAAGAACTGTATGTTTTATGGAGTGTGTCTACCACAAAGCCTGATATATTCTGATTCAATTGCATGCTCAGAGTTTTTGTAGGAATAGTCAAGGACTTTGTTTCATGCAGTGTTGATAATACAATGAATATGTAAATTGATGTATCTCTGACATCAGTACAGTGCCTTTGTATCCACAACAGTTCAAAAATACAAATTTGGATCTGATTATAAGGAAGTGAAAGAACATTATACTATTAATGACCAACATGACAATATCGAATATATACTACCACGTTCTTTTTAAGAACCAAAACAAACAAACAAATAAATAAATAAATAGATAGATAAGTAAATAAATAGATAAGTGAGTTTAGCTTCATTAGCCAAACCAAATTTAAGGCAGGACTTCTACAAGCAATGAGATGATTTGCTAAGGTTTCTTTAAAGACATATGTTCATGCACCTGTCAAGAAATGTACAGGTGATATCACTGTAAGATTAAATTAATGCCAGTGTGATGGTGGTCAGATTTAGGAAGAGACTGTCCAGAGAGGCTGTGAAATCTTTATCTTTCGATATACCTAGATTTCAGACAAGATCATGGCCACATTGATCTAGTTGATTTTAAGTAGAGAGTAGAAGCAGATTCACTCCAGGTGTAAATTTCAGCCTAAATATTCTGTGATTTGACTTCTCATTAAAACTATTACTGAAATGAGTAGCTGCTAATATTATTCAAGCTAATATTATTCAAGTTACTAATATTATTCAAGTAGCCTTCCAGTATATGAAGGGGGTCCACAGGAAGGCTGAGGAGGGATTATTTACAAGGTCCTGCAATGACAGGACAAGGGGCAATGGGCTTAAACTGGCAGAGGGGAGATTTAGACTGGACGTTAGGAGGAAGTTGTTTCCAGTGAGGGTGGTGAGGCACTGGTACAGGTTGCCCAGGGAGGTTGTGGCTGCTCCCTCCCTGGAGGTGTTCAAGACCAGGTTGTCTGAGGCCTTGAGTGAGCTGTCCTAGTGGGAGGTGTCCCTGCCTATGGCTGGGGGCTGGAACTAGATGATCCTTGAGGTCCCTTCCAACCTTACCATTCTATGATTCTATGATTCTATAAAATTAAAGAATACATTTTAGAGATTATTATTCTTGTGGAAGTTATAGAAACATGCCCCTAAAAGGATGTTTCATGTTTTCAGTCAGGTGTTAAAACCATAGCACTACCGGGTGAAAGCGTAAATCAAATCCCTTATTCTCTCCAGCCCATGGTCTCTTTTCTTCATTGCACAACAATTTTTCTTGCTTGAGACATGAAGGCAAGCAGTCATATGGCTACAGTGCCTGCTCACCTTTGGTAGAGGTGGCTGAGTGGAAAGACACTTCCATGGAGGTAGAGAAATTATCAAAACTTTTATTTTCTCCTGAAAACAATAATTAAAAAAAAAATGAATACAAAGTACAGTTTCTCAGGTAATGAAAATCACTCTTTAAGACCCCTAGAGAGTTAAAACTTTCCCATTCTGTGAGAATTTTTGGTCAGGCTTATATTACTGTCACAGGGTATTCTTTTTACTTGTATTACATAAAAAAGAAGAATTTATTAAAGAATACATTTTTTTCATAAAACAGTAATGCTACTAGTCTATTGCCCCATAGAGCTATAAATATACTTTTCTTCTTTCTTTTCCATATTTTTTTTTTGTCAAGGGAGTATTTTTACTTTGCCTAATAATTGATAGTAAAATCTTTAATGTCTTCTTTTGTTAACAAGGTTCACCCCCGCAGCACTGTCTTCCAGGAGCAAATTAGTTGGTCTGTAATTTAATACATTTCTCAAAATGGAGACATCTTCACAATGATTTTAACATATTTCTGATCTTAAAGATTTCTTGCTGTCTTGATGGCTCATCTTTTAGGGTACTATTAAGTGAACTTTTTCATTTTGGAGATGGGATGAATGAAGAGATGACCTAAAAATAACTTTAAAAAAAAAGACTAATTTCGTCGTTCTAGAGCCCTCAGCCCAGGAAGGACATGGAAGTGTTGGAGCGGGTCCAGAGGAGGGCCACGAAGATGATCAGAGGGCTGGAGCAGCTCTGCTATGAGGACAGGCTGAGAGAGTTGGGGCTCTGCAGCCTGGAGAAGAGAAGGCTTCGAGGAGACCTTAGAGTAGCCTTCCAGTATCTGAAGGGGGCTGCAGGAAGGCTGAGGAGAGACTATTGACAAAGTCTTGCAATGACAGGACAAGGGGCAATGGGTTTGAACTGTCAGAGGGGAGATTTAGACTGGATGTTAGGAGGAAGTTGTTTCCAGTGAGGGTGGTGAGGCACTGGTACAGGTTGCCCAGGGAGGTTGTGGCTGCTCCCTCCCTGGAGGTGTTCAAGGCCAGGTTGGACAAAGCCTTGATTGAGCTGTCCTAGTGGGAGGTGTCCATGCCTATGGCAGGGAGTTGGAACCAGATGATCCTTGAGGTCCCTTCCAACCTTACCATTCTATGATTCTATGATTAATGTATCACTTCAGCCCCATTTGGTCACTGTGATTTTTTTTTTCCTGTCTTATTTATGGAAAATTATGACATAATTATTATAGTTTTTACTCTAGTGGTTCTGTGCAAGGTAGTATGCAGCAATGACCCCGTACACAATGTTATTAAACTTTCAAAGTCAAATCAACACGTTGTGTGATGGGAAATACAGAAATTATATTCCAAGTGAATCTACCATCTACCCAAATCCAGTGATTTGAGAGATGTGAATATTTTTTATTACATCAGTGGGTTTGGGCTACAGATACCCCAAACTCTGAATAGTTTACGTTGAAAGGAAAACCAATATTTAATATTTTTTAAAAAATATTTTTGTATTCTAACTGAAAAAGGTTGTTGGAATATTTTCTTGATGAGATAGAAATACTTACGGAAAAACAAAGAATTGCCAGAAAGTGAACCTATGTATGAGCCATCAGATGTAAAGTTAAAAAAATATGCAAGTTATCCTATTTTTTAGCATGTCTGAAATGTGATTATTGTTTTTTATCAAAGCCTAAATGTGGTAAACTGGAAGTGGATGAGCTCATTTTAGAGTAATTCTGCACTAATACTTGTCAAATTATACACTGTGATCATGACACAGGAAGGGCAGGGAGTGAAGAACCATGTGAAAATAGTAGCTTGGTAGCTTTTTATTTTCCCTTTTGAGTAATAATTCCTGCTGCCATTGGAAGGTGTGTACTTAGTGTTAAATAGATCCCACTTCACTCTTGCAAAGTTGTTAAGGCTCTGCAATGAATGCAGCAAATCCATCCGTGTTCAAGATGTAGAAGAATTAGCATTGACTGCAATGATTTTAGGATAATATATTGAAGTGGATATAAATACTAATGAAAATAAACAATATGTGAAATGAGTGCTCCACCTCTGCCTTTTCCTCATCTTTTGTTACTATACTCCCCTCCACATCTAACAAGGAGTGGAGGTTGTCCTTGCCCTTTCTTGTGCCATTAATATATTTATAGAAACATTTTTTTTGTTCTCCTTAACAGCAGTGGCCAGTCCAAGTGCTAAATGGGCTTTTGCCTCTCTAATTTTTTTCCTGCAAGACCTAGCAATGTTGTTAAACTCTTCCTGGGATACTTCCCTTTTTTTTCCAAAGGTGATAAGCCCTCTTTTTTTTTTTTTTTTTTTTTTTTTTTTTTCCCCTTAATTCCTTTAGAAGCTCCTTGCCCATCCAATCTAGCTGCCTCCCTCATCGGCTCACCTTCCAGCACATTGGCACAGTCTGTTCCTGTTCCTGCGCCTTCAAGAGTTCTTTCTTGAAGTAGGTCCAGCCTACCTGGATCCCTTTGTTTTCAAGGGTTGTTTCCCAAGGAACATTCTGAGTTAGTTCCTTAAAGAAGCCAAAGTCTGACCTGTGGAAGTCCAGTGTGGAGGTTTTGTTCATGCCCCTCTTGGTTTGGGAACAATAACCAAAACATTAGATAAGTCAGTCTCTGAGTCTTGCTGGAGCAGCAGCTGCTGGGGGATCTAGCAGCTTCTGGCTCTAACTCCTCTGCCTATTAATCCTCACTAACCACTTTTTCTTCTAACTCCCCTGACCGATCTTCCTGATTTTCCTTGCAAGTAAGGCAAACCTTGGGGTAAGGTACAGGGGTGGGGAGAAGGTGGAAAGGTGGTTGGGAGCCCCTCCTGGGGTCTCTGATTTCTGGGAGGGGAGTTGTGTTTCTGTATTACCTTTAACTTGTATATTTCTGTAACTATTCCTGTCTATAGTGTATATCTCTGCTTGTNGGGGCTGTATTCCTGTTAGTCTCACATAACAGCTGGGATAAGAAGTTGTCCTCCATACACTCTAGGTACCTTCTAGATTGCCTCTTCTCTGCAGTGTTAAAGTCCCAGCAGTCACCCACAGGAAGAAGGGCAAGTGATCTTGAGACAGCCTCCAGCTGCTTGAAGAATAATAAATCAACCTCTTCTTCCTGGCTGGGTGGTCCATAACAGACTCCAACCAGGATGTCAGCCTTATTGGCCTTCCCCCTAATTCTCACCCATAGGGACTCAACCTGATCATCTTTAATCTCTACTTCCATGATGTCCAGACCTCCCTAATATACAGAGCCATTCCTCCACTCCTTCTCCCTTGCTTGTCTCTCCTGAAGAGTTTGTAGCCATTGATGACAGCGCTCCAGTTGTGTGGGTCACCCCACCACATTTCTGTGATGGCCACAACATCATAGTTTGCCTCTTGTACCCCATACAATGTCCACATACATTTTTTTTCCTGGAACTAAAACCCTCCAAATTTCTCTAAATAGAGATTTAAAAAAATTTTTTTTTTTTAATTTGTCTTCATATCACTCTTAAGCAAAGCTAAGGAAAAGTCTATTTTGAACAGAGTTATTGTGTTTCTATTACCAAGTCAAACACTTAACTTATATCATGGTTTTTCTCCACAAAGGATGTACATGAACCTAAAATATTCCATTTTATTTTCTATAAAATTTGCCTTAGGGAAGTAAACCAACCTACAACTCAATGTCTTATTTGTCTTTGTTTCTGAAAAGATCTTTGTTAATGCCTGGAAAGCAATTGCATCTAAAACACAACGGATGGCTTTGAATTCTGTTGCTGTATTCAAAACAATTGATGCATTTTTTTTTTCTACACTGGAGGGAGTTCAAAACTTTGGGAGATTTAGGTCAGTTGAATACTTAAAGAGGAATGTTTTTCCCTTATCTTGATCAAAATATTTTGATCTGTAAAATTAGGTTGTATCTGAAGAACTGCTTATGGGGGAATTTTATGATGCCTCTGTTTCTGTTTAGCTGAAGAAATTATAGTAACAACAATCTACATAGTGCAAATACAGCATTTCTGACTTGGCTGAAGGGAGGAGATAGAGAACTGTCATGCCTAGAATTACCCTTACATTTTTTATTCTGTTTGTGGTTTTTTCCCCATTAAATTTTCTTCCCTTTATATTCCTATCATAAAATCTTCAATTAAACCCAGATATCTTAAAGGACAGTATAGTTATCTTGTAATAGAAATCTTTATTGATCCCATGTAGTTTTGGAGAGGGCCAAGGCATAGGTCATACCATATTAATTGACCCCCTCCAGTAAATGATGGTACTAATTTTCATTATAGCTATTGTTCTATAATATTAACTTTTAACACAATTCTGGAACAGAGTGTCTCATAGGAAAAGAAGAGCTGAAAAAGCTTTATCCTTATTTGGCTCTAGTATAACATAAATCTTTCTTCCAACTTGTGAATGAGGCTAAATATACAGAAGATAACAAGATCTGCAATGCAATGCATCATTTTCTCTGCTTTTCTTCTGGCGTGTAAGGATCTCAGTCCCAGAAATTCATTTCAATGAGATTGTTTAGCACAGAGGCTTCTGATTACAGAGGAAAAATAGAGCAGCTGTCAGTCATGGAAATCTTTGTTTTTTTACAAATCATGTTGCCAGTTATCTGCATCAGAAGGTCACTGATCTGGGTGAAGTGCTTTAAGTGAAGATTGCAGTGGTTTTCCAGAAATAATGATAATAATATTATATCTATTGTGTAACACTATTGACTCTAATAGCTTCCAGACAGTTTTACAGTTACATGTACAGATCACTACTGAAATGAAATTACCAATGAACCAGAAAGTTCAGCCATCCAGCATATATCACAACTGTGAAAACTCAGAATGTTTCAGGCAAGGAAATTTATGAATTGTGTAAAAAAATAAAACCAAAAACTTAAGGAAAAGTCAGTGTCAAAATAGAGCAAATGAAACCCTGTTTAGAAACTATTCTAAAAGATGGACAGAGGAATTGAGTTCACCTTCAGCAAGTCTGCAGATGACACCAAGCTGTGTGGCACAGTACACTTGCTAGAGGGCAGGGATCCATCCAGAGGGACCTGGACAGGCTGGAGAGGTGGGCCAAGGCCAACCTCATGAAATTCAACAAGGCCAAGTGTAAGGTCCTGCACCTGGGTAGGCACAATCCCAAGCACAAATCCCAAACACAAATCCAGGCTGGGTGGTGAATGGCTGGAAAGTAGCCCTGAGGAAAAGGACTTTGGAGTCTGGAGTGATGAAAAGCTCAACATGAGCCTGCAGTGTGCACATGCAGCCCAGACAGCAACCAAGTCCTGGGCTGCATCAAGAGCAGCGTGGGCAGCAGGGCAAGGGAGGGGATTCTGCCCCTTTAATCTGCTCTCATCAGACCCCACCTGGAGTACTGTGTGCAGTTCTGGAACCCTCAGCACAGGAAGGACAAGAAAGTGTTGGAGCGGGTCCAGAGGAGGGCCACAAAGATGATCAGAGAGCTGGAGCAGCTCTCCTATGAGGACAGGCTGAGGGAGTTGGGGATCTTCAGCCTGGAGAAGAGAAGGCTTCGAGAGGACCTGATAGTAACCTTCCAGTATCTGAAGGGGTCTACAGGAAGGCTGGGGAGGGACTATTGACAAGGTCTTGTAATGACAGGACAAGGGGCAATGGGCTTAAACTGGCAGAGGGAAGATTTGGACTAGATGTTAGGAGGAAGTTCTTTCCAGTGAGGGTGGTGAGGCACTGGAACAGGTTGCCCAGGGAGGTTGTGGCTGCTCCCTCCCTGGAGGTGTTCAAGGCCAGGTTGGACAAGGCCTTGAGTGAGCTGTCCTAGTGGGAGGTGTCCGTGCCTATGGCAGGGAGCTGGAACTAGCTGATCCTTGAGGTCCCTTCAAACCTTAGCATTATATGATTCTATGATTCTGTGATCTGATTAAAATAGATGCACTCTGTTTAGATTGTCCATTTAGGAAGGACGTGTCCTGAGTCATGTGGTGAACTCCTGTAGTGTGGGACTTTTGGTATTTTGAACTCTAGACAGTGCCACTAAAAACCAATGTTTGGTAGAACCAAGTATTATAAGCAGTGTTCAGTTAACGAGGCAGCTGTTTATGTTTACGGTTTAAACTTAAGCACTTCTGCAGGCAGTAGCTGTGATGACCTGTCATCAGTTTGTAGTACCCAACTCCTGACTACTTTTCCCCATCACACAGAAACATTCTTTTTGTGAACAAAATTAAAACAAAAGCTGTTTAAAAATGAGGGCACTTTTTGGGACATCTGAGGAAACCATGCAGCGAAACGTGCAGCACACCCTCGACAACCAATCTGTATTATTTAAAAGTGTGTTACCCTGTTGGCAGATAGTAATTCCATTAACAAAATGGGACAGTGTAGCTTGTCCTGTGAAGGCCAGCTTAGCTTTGATATGGTTGTTAATATACCATTAAACAACTTCAGTCAAATAAAGCTAATTTGATTAGATGATATAGTTGTAATTGCATGAGACTCAGCTCAGCTTAGTAGCACATGTTCATTAGAAGGTAGCTCTACACACAAAGGATGGCTCTTCATGTTTCCAGAACACTGCAGTTCAAACTTGAGGAATTAAGACAGAGTTAAAAAAAAATATTTCTCATTGAAGTGAATTTGCCAGAAACAACTTGAATGGCCAAGCCACCCCAGGAAAGATTTATCATTACTGCAGCAAGGACTAGGGTCCTGCTTGGAACTGGCAGGACATCATCATAGCAATACATTTGTACTACTTGCTCAAATTGTGCTGTATTTGTCCACATGACAGAGATAAAAATTGCTAAAGATAATTTATAGTGTTTTTGCCTCAAATCTTTAGGGCTCTTATACTTTCAGACAACTAGAAAGTGCATCTCAGAACATTATTCACTACTTCTACAACTTCAGTTGTTCTGTGCTGAAAACAATGACATGTTTCAGAAACAAATCATGCAATTAGAAATGAATGAGCATTTCAGAACTACAGCAGTTCATATTTTGTTATCCTAAATTAGCACTTTAAAATACTCGATTTTACCCTATTGACATTAATTGAGCTCACCATGTGCTCATATATGACAAATTAAGAGAACTATTTTTTAAGAGCTCATTTAGCTTTAATTACAACATACTGCACATTACACAGAAAATATTGCCCCAAACTACTTCTTTCAATTCACATCTGATACATTCAAATTAATTAATGACTATAATTTAAAATGATTAACAAAGAAACAAAGATAGTTAAATCATATAGTTTAAATTGCTGTATGTCCAGCTACTTAAGAATGAGATAATTATTGTCTCAGAATGCTCATGGGAAACAGAAAAAAATCCTTGACTAAATTAATGTGGCATAAGCCAATTTTATATTTCCACACTGTCTGAATAATTCTATTTCAAATCTGATGAAGTCTTGCATGGCATAACCAGCCCCAATTTAGCAAATCGTCTTAATTTGTGTAAAGTATGTAATCGCTTGCTTAATAAAATGAGAAATTAGATTCCTTTTTTTTTCCTTTCCATTTCTATACCTTGTTCTGTTTAAATTAATTTCTTCCAAGAAATAATTTAAACATGAATTTTAATCTCATTGTGATGGTTTGGGAGTTCCCTGCCCCCCACACTTTGTAAAATGACCCAGACTAGAACTCAGCCTGCTGGAAGTTAAGGACTGAAGCTCTATTTAAAGCTCAGCACAATGTACAGCAGAGATATACACTATAGACAGGAATAGTTACAGAAATATACAAGTTAAAGGTAATACAAAAACACAACTCCCCTCCCAGAAATCAGAGATCCTAGGAGGGGCTCCCAACCATCCTTCCACCTTCTCCCCACCTCTATACCTTACGCCAAGGTTTGCCTTACGTGCAAGGTGAGTTTGGCCAGGGGGTTTAGAAGGAAAGTGGTTAGTGAAGATTAATCGGCAAAGAGAAGTCAGAAGCTAGACCGCCCGAGCCGCTGTTGCCCAAGAGAGACACAGACAGAGAGTGGTTTATCTATGTTTTGCTTTCTTTTCCCAAAAAAATCTCAGCAAGCCTATGAGTAAAATAGACATCATCATGTTTTCCTTTCACAGCCTATAGTGTAATTTATTAAAATATTCAATTAGCCTCAAACCAGCACACTCATTTACTTCAGAGCTATAGTTTTGAAAGGCAGACTCCTTTCCTGAATCTGAGTCTGTTTCATTGTGATGTTTAGCTCAGAGTGACTTTCTTCTGATGGATGGTGTCTGAAAAAACTCAGTGCTAAGACTAGTTAGGTCTAAGAATCATAGAATCATAGAATGGTAAGGTTGGAAGAGACCTCAAGGATCATCTGGTTCCAAGCCCCTGCCATAGGCAGGGACACCTCCCACTAGTACAGGTTACTCAAGGCCTCATCCAACCTGGCCTTGAACACCTCCAGGGAGGTCTTCTTGGATATCTTAATTAATACAGCTCAGCAAGTCTGGTGGGCCACACAGCTAACAAGTTTCAATTCTGGGAACTAATTTGGAATCTCTATCCAGCCTTGCATTTGTCATTCGTATATGAGGAAGAGGTTTTGTGGGTTGTTTAGTTATTTAGTAATTAATAATTATGACATCACTGTGTTCACCCAACGAAAAGTATAATAATAAAAAAAAAAAATCCAAATCTAAAATGAGTTCTAAGAATCTTTAAAATTTTACAACAATTTGAGCAAATTGTATCCATTTTTTAGTGGTAAATAAAAAAAAAAAAGAAAGAGATGAAAAAGATAATTACTCTGCCCCCTTTTCATGCCCCAAAAAGGAAAAAAAACCACCAAAAAACACCAAAATAAAACACAGGTGCACACACACACACAAGAGAAAAAAAAAAAAAGGGACAAACTGAGGCATTTGACATAAGTTGCCTGAGATTTCCCTTCAGAGACAAAATGCCTGATATCTAGATTTTTGAAATTAACTTAAATATGTCAAACAAGCAATCTGTATCTTGCTCAAAGTCAATACACAGAGAAATCATTATGTGAAGTCAATAACACAGTCTCCTGTTTGATGGTGAAATATAGACATAACTATTAAACCAGAAGAGGAGATTAAAAGGTAGATATGTTAAAGTATAAAATAAAGAGTTATCAAAGAGTGTCTTAGTGGCATGCATGCAAACCAGATATTTAATTTAAAAGGTATCATTTTAAAAAAAGAGCTGCTTTAAACTTAGGGAAATCTAAGCAAGTCAAGCTTATCACATCTATTAAATGGAATAAGCTTGGCATACAAATAAGAAGCCCTAATTTTTTGCCCACCACAAAATGCTTTGGTACTTAAGATACCCTATAGTCTTCAAAATGTCAAACTGTCCCTGGGCTGGTGTTTTAGGTAAAGAAATAATAATAGGTAAAAAAATCTAAGTGTCAATAGAAAGTCTGAAATAAAGGTGAATCTCCAGGACCTGTGAATATCTTCTGTGAATTCTATTCAATATATGAAGTCCCTTGTGGGGGAACTTCAGTTCTGTTATACTCTGCTTTTCTGTAGAGATTTGATCTTATGATCATAAGATAATCTTATGAGGACAGGCTACAAGAGTTGGGACTCTTCAGCCTGGAGAAGAGAAGGCTTCAAGGAGACCTGATAGTAGCCTTCCAGTATCTGAAGGGGGCCTACAGGAAGGCTGGGGACGGACTATTTACAAGGTCTTGCAATGACAGGACAAGGGGCAATGGTTTTAAACTGGCAGAGGGGAGATTTAGACTGGATGTTAAGTGGAAGTTCTTTCCAGTGAGGGTGGTGAGGCACTGGAACAGGTTGCCCAGGGAGGTTGTGGCTGTTCCTTCCCTGAAGGTGTTCAAGGCCAGGTTGGATGAGGCCTTGAGTGAGTTGTCCTAGTGGGAGGTGTCCCTGTCTATGGCAGGTGGTTGGAACTAGATGATCTTTGAGGTCACTTCCAACCTTACCATTCTATGATTCTACAGGTCCAGTCACGAATCATTTAAAAAGAAAATAAAAAAATTAGAAAGTCACTGGTGCCAAATAAAGTTCCAAATTCTTCTTTCAATTAAACACATTTCTAAATAGATTCATAAAGGGCAAAACATAAGTAATATAAAAATTATTCTTGGTACTAGATCCTAAATACAATTTCTACTGGTTTTGATGAGTTTAAACACACCTGTAAGAGAGCAGGACAGAATTTCCTATTTTGAGTCCCATTCCATCCAGATACCTCCTTTCCTGCTCTCTCTCAGGTACTTGAATGGATTGTTAGTCTTTGTTTAAGGATAAAAGCAGACACATAAATCAATGAGGTTAAATCACTCACTACAGCACACCCATTGTCTCTTTTGGTCTTAGCACAGACCAGAAAACATTTTGTAAAGCAGGTAGGAACCAATGAACCTATCACATGGATCCAACTTGTAAGAACAGAAGAAAATAAACTTCTGTGCTGATGATGCCACGTTATTTTTATCTAATTTGAACAGTTACGCAGAATAAATATTTAAAGCAATCTGTGATGTCAGGAAAGCATCTGGCTTTGAAGTAAATAGTGCCTATTGTAAAATGCCAGCTAAATCTTCTTGACCCAAGGACGTCATATCACCAGAAAACACCTGGATTCTATAATTAAGTTAGGAATTAAAATTTCATGCAATCAAGAAGATTTCAATAAAATGACATATCAAAGGTTTGATCTGTCAAAAACACTCTAAAAATCATCTGAAGGGCTGAGGATAAACACTATCCTTAAGTGTGTTTTCAAGGTTGTTGGGGAATCATTGTTAATATTTGACAAAGCTATCCTTTTTCTTTCAATTTTATCTAATTTGCTCAGATAAAGCTTTAGTAAGTCCTGAGAGATGTATGTATAATCCAAAGAGATCAAAGAAGAGCGAGGTTTATATGAGAGACAAGGCAGTTGTTTGTCCTAAATGTTACATGTTGCTACCAAGGGACAAAGTTCAACATGTAAGAGGAATTACATTTGAAGAAGAGAAGCCTGCATTTGAGAAAAAGAACACCTACCCTTTGTTAGCAAGAAATGGTGCAACAGACAGAAATTGCCTCAGACATTTTCTTTTCACCTTTGTATATGTCCCACTTTTAGGAACAAAACAAATTCATGAATGGGTAGACATTGTAATCTTTATTTCACTCCTTTTAACAACCGCTAATACAGAACTTTCTGAAGTAAATTTAATATGAACTAGATTACACAGTGAAAAAGTAAACCACGTGGATCTTAAAAACACCAGAGAATCCATTAGGAGTCTGGGCACAGGTTGCCCAGGGAGATTGTGGCTGCTCCCTCTCTGGAGGTGTTCAAGGCCAGGTTGGATGAGGCCTTGAGTGAACTGTACTAGTGGGAGGTGTCCCTGTCTATGGCAGGGGGTTGGAAATAGATGATCTTTCAGGTCCCTTCCAACCTTACCATTCTATAATTCTTCACCTTGTGATTTCTGGGATACAATTGTACAAAACAAAGCCTTTATTGCTGATAAGTTCATTTGACCCGTTCATAAAATGTCTTCAGTTGGAAAAGACTTTTAAGATCAGTCGATCAAACTGTTATGTATCTGCTAGGTCTGGTGATAAACCATGCCCTTCACCTCCAGGGATAGGGACCCAACCACCTTCCTAGGGAGTCTATTCCAGTGTTACGTAATCGTTCCAGTGGAGAAGTTTCTGCTAACATCCAACCCAAACTCCATTGGACTTAAAAAGCCCAATGTGTTCAAGAGACTTGTAGCTATAGACTGAAAAATCTTACAGCAGACACTGACATAATGGCTTTCGTAGACTCATTTACCTACATGAACTCAAAAGGAGTATCCATGTAGATTTTGAAACAGAAGCATGTAGAGATTTATCATCGTCACCCAGGTCAGTAATTTGGTCTGGAAATTTCACCAGGTACACTGGGTACTCTAACAGCAAAGGAATCACTGTGGTTCATTCAGTCAGTCAGTCAACCTTCATGCACTTCTTTGAGTGTTTAGGTAGAATACATTTATTCTCACTCACACAAAAAGCAAAATGCAGCTGGAATTCCAGATTACTTTTGCATTTGAGGAAAAATAATTCAAAAGAACAGAAATTACCTGCGAAAAATTTACTTGAAAAAGTTGGAAAGCAAGGACAGAATATGCCAGGACTGTAAAGGAGAAAGAAATATGATAAATAAAGAAATGGAAATGTAAGATGAGCTTCTGTGAATAAGGTTGCTTGTAATTTTTGGGTTTTGTCATATATATTGTATTATCTATTGCAGTGATTCAACATTTTAGCATCTTTCTTCTCATGCATCTCTGAAGTAAATCTGCTAAGAAATAACAAAAGCTGAATCCTGTTCTAGGATCAATAACATTTTGTAGGAAATGGTATCTCAGTTTTCTAATTAGTGAAATGATGCACCTTTGCATAGTGGACTAGACAAAGTGAAAAACTGACAACATTTTGAATTTTAAAAAAAATGTTTTGGGAAAAAATAGACATAACTAGGTAGTAAATAGCATAAAAAAAATATTGTAAATGAATTATTTACAGGATAAGGGAAGGAAACACAGAAATGTCACTGAAGTTTCCGCAGGGGTTAGCCAAAATGACCTTTGAGGGTCCCTTCCAACCCAAAGCAATCTGTGAATGTGTGAACTCTGATGCTTGTATTAGAGATTGCTTTTGAGTCTGTGCCCTGAGAACATGACACAGAGCACAAATCTGAGATATTTCCCTGCTGAATGGCAGTCATGAGAAAGAGTTGCTAAAGCAAAACATACTATACAGTATAACCAATGTAGGGTTTTATTGGTAAAATGAATACTTACCCATAACTCACATACACTTTTAGACAGTCTTTAATTTTGCAACATCAGGTTAAACCAAAAGCAAAACCAATATATATATTACTAGACAAAGTTGCATTCTGAAGAGTACAAAGGGAAGTAATAATAAAAAAAATCTAGATCTCCTAAATGCTCAGACTTAAGAAATACTAAAACCCAAGAAAACAAGATGTGTTTTTACATCAATGCACACAGAATGGGTAACAGAAGGAGCTGGAGGCCACTGTGAAACTAGAAATCTATGACACATCTGTCATTAAAGAAACCTGGTGGGATGACTAGTATAACTGGAGTGCTGCAGTTAATGGCATTCAGCTTTTCAGAAGGGATAGGTGAGGAAGATGAGGCAATGGGATAGCCCTCTATATCAATGAGATGCATGAGTGCCTACAAATTAGTGACAGTGATGACAGGGTTGAGTTCCCTATGGAACCTGAGCTCCATACTCAGCTTTGCAAACGCTGACATCTGCTTTTTTGGTTGTTGTTGTTTGGGGTTTGTGGTGTTTGGTTTTGTTTTTTCTTGTTTGGTTGGTTTTTGTTTTGTTTTGTTTTGGTTTTACTTTGCAAGTTCCATTCTGACTAAACCTGAGGCTTTTGGATGGTTTTATGACATACAAACCTTTCTTCAGATACGGACTGCAGAAAGCATGTGAACCTCATCTCCTTACTGTAAATCAAACTATACTGGGACATACCAGACATTGCAAAATGGTAAATGAATACTTGTGAGTCAGAGAGGATAATGCAAGGCTGCTTAAGGTGTTGTCCTGTCATGTTATCACGTCAAACCGGTTGTAGTAGCTTTCTGCTTGAAATACACGAGAGTATGATACTACATTTTTCACAGAAACATCACTGTTGAGTGATATGTGGCCATCACATTATACTCACACACTCGAATAGACCTTAATCTTTCACATCCTTTTACAGGAAGTACTCTTCATTTGACAGTTTACACAGAGATACTGGGAGCGGAAATAACTTTCAGAATCCTAGGCATGATACCATATTGTATTGTTGGATTTTACCACGTTGAGAATTACCATTCAGTTGATTTTGTATTGACAAACATCGTAGTGAAGCATTCATTGATCTCCTTATAAAACAAATATGGTTTAGCAGGTTTCTTTTAAAAATCTTAGCTGTAAATAAGATGTGAGACTTTCCCCAATTAATACTGAAATGCATGTTTCAGGGTCAACTCTGAAATCTTGTCACAAAGGAAGACTCCTTGATTTAGCCAGCAATTGAAAAGGCAGATTAGCTTTTCTGTGCCTAATTTTCAGTACTTTTATCAGTAAGTACAATACACTGTCTTATGCTAATACAAAAAAAAAAAAAAAAAGAAAAAAGACAAATTAACCATATTTGTAATTTCCAAGATTATTATGAACTCATACTGTGACAGCTGCTCCTAGACATGGAAAACGTAACTGATGAATAAAATCAAGTTACAATTAAGTGCATTCAGCAGACTAGTGAACCAAGAAATATGGTCCAGCTTCTGAAGTCGCTCCATATTTGACCTTAGTCCAACTTGAAGTTGTAGTCACTGCATGATTAAGTTATGATTCTTGAATACCTACATAAAATTAATATAAGTAATTAGCCGAAACCCAACTAGATCCTTGGCAAGGGACAGTAAACAAGAGTGATCTTGTTAAATGAGTCATTTCCAGTAGGAGTAGGCAGCATGCTTGTACTTCGAGATGAGGCAGGAAAGGAAGACACATCAACCATTATGTAGGTTGTGATTAATCACAGTTTAAGACTAATATATTCTATCAAGTGTGGTGTTGTACTTCCCTGCCTAACAACAAATCAGAGTGCAGTTTCTCACTGCTTTCTGGAATATTTGCTTTCTTCCAACATTTGGAGGTAAATGCCAAGAGGATCAAACTGTGTTGTACTGGTGCAACAGACTTTGTCCATCCCTATAAAGGGGTTGACAGGCAGTGCTACTTCAAACCTTAAAAAGAGCTATTCTTATGAATTCTCTAGTGTCCCACAGAGGAGTTCTATATTTTCAAAGAAAAATTACATAAATTAACATTTTCTGTTATGTCAAAAGATCTGAGCCAGAGAAAAACTGCATTCAGACATAACTTTGATGATCTTATTAGCCTTTATTCATATGAAAATCAATGGAAAGTTGGTAAAAAAACAATATTACTGGGCATCAAGTAGATATTGAAGCACATATGTGAAAGAAAGTATGGATAATGTGCTGGTTTGAGGCTAATTGGAATATTTTAATGGAGAAAATTACACTACAGGCTGTAAAAAGGAAACAATGGTGATGTCTGCTTCACTCATAGGCTTAATGAGATGTATAAGAAAAGAATACAAAACAAAGATAAGACACTCTGGCTCAGACACTCTCTGGCTGTCTAGTTTCTTGCCACCTTCTCTCTGCTGAGTAACCTCACTAACCACTTTCCTTCTAACCCACCTGGCTGATCCTCCAAACTCACCTTGTGCATAAGGTAAACCTTGAGGTAAGGTATAGGGGTGGGGAGAAGGTGAAAGGGTGGTTGGGAGCCCCTCCTAGGGTCTCTGATTTCTGGGAGGGGAGTTGTGTTTCTGTATTACCTTTAACTTGTATATTTCTGTAACTATTCCTGTCTATAGTGTATATCTCTGCTGTACATTGTGCTGAGCTGTAAATAGAGCTTCAGTCCTTAACTTTCAGATGGTTGAGTTCTAGTCTGGGTCATTTTACAAAGTGTGAGGGGACAGAGAACTCCCAAACCATCACAGGATAACTACCATTTTCCCACAGTATTTATGGTAAAATATTGCAAACTGGCCCAAGAAAAACAGAAAAACTTTGACACAAGAACTATTACTAAGCAGACACCAGCACTGGTGATGTCCCTGGAGAAGCTTAGTGTGAGAAACTTTGGAAAGGTTGTTCTAGGTTGTAGTCATTTTAATTATGCAGGTCTTTTGCTACAAATTACAGTGATACATTAAAAGTAGTGCTCTGAATATAGGTGAAGTACAATCAAACTGACAGAGGAAATAAGGTGGATTCAAATTAAGTTTATTTCTATGCAGTGTAAGAGTCAGTTTTGAACAATTACAAGAGAATCGAAATATCCTCAGAGGAAAAAAAAATAGTTTCCAAGAACAAGCATCCCATTTTTTCATCAACAAATTATAGGTTGAAATAAAAGCATTTATCAGTATCTATTTGCTGACCAGAAGGAAAAGAAGAATTTTGTGCCTCCCACTTTTTTCTACACTATGGGAAAACAAGTCTGAGATGTGCAAGTCACCACTGTCTCGAATAAGCTGACAAAAATTACCTGCAGCACACAGTTAAGAAGTAAAGTCCATGAGTTAGTCTGTGAAGGTTCTTCATCTTCTAAAATAATAGTTTGCCCCAGAAAGTTAAATATGATAGAGGGAAAGAAAAGGTATGTTTTGTAAGATTTTACTACTGGGAGTATAATCTTGCCTTCCTTCTATTTGTTGTTTCACATGGGAGTTTTACAGATCTTCATTATGTGATGCTTTGTGATTTTAGCATGAACACAAGTATAACAAAAGTATTTTTAAAGATACTTGTTTTAAAAATACTTCTTTTCCCACATTTCTAACTATTTTTGATAGTAAAAAATATTCTGAATTTTCTTTCCAGTTTACACACCACAATATTTTGCCTTCTATTTATTACATGCTGAATATAGAACTTCTTTCTGTCCTTAATTTCCTGCTATATCTCATATTAATAATTCTGCTGATGAAGTAATTGAATGTAAGTCCATCTGGGATTTTTTTATCTGTGTATAATTGTTACCTGCTACTATGACTAGTGATGCCTTGACAGGTGATTGGAACTAAGATGATGCCCTGAAAAGGTTCAAAATAGGGATAGCACAGAAGAAATCAGGTAAATAAAACTTACTTTTTTTATTATTCCTATCACAAGAGTGCTGAAACAACGGATATAGTCACACCCTGAGAATATCTATTTTCGGAACCATAGAATGGTAAGGTTGGAAGGGACATCAAGAATCATCTAGTTCCAACCCCCTGCCATAAGCAGGGACACCTCCCACTAGAACAGGTCACTCAAGGCCTCCTCCAACCTGGCCTTGAACACCTCCAGGGAGGGAGCAGCCACAACCTCCCTGGGCAACCTGTTCCAGTGTCTCACCACCCTCACTGGAAAGAGCTTCCTCCTAACATCCAGTCTAAATCTCCCCTCTGCCAGTTTAAACCCATTGCCCCTTGTCCTGTCATTGCAAGACTTTGTAAATAATCCCTCCTCAGCCTTCCTGTAGGCCCTCTTCAGATACTGGAAGGCTACTATCAGGTCTCCTGGAAGCCTTCTCTTCTCCAGGCTGAAGAGCCCAAACTCTCTCAGCCTGTCCTCACAGGAGAGCTGCTGCAGCCCTCTGATCATCTTCATGGCCCTCCTCTGGACCTGCTCCAACACTTCCATGTCCTTCCTGTGCTGAGGGTTCCAGAACTGCACACAGTACTCCAGGTGGGGTCACCTGTATTTGTGATTGAATTGGAAAAATTATATCAATCCTGTTGGGTGTTACTATTCTCAGTTGTTACTATTAAAGATCATACTCTTCTTGAAAATGGTTCACAATAAGTCTTAAAGGGGATAGTTCAAATACTAGTAATAATTTTTGCAGTCTCAGAAACAGGTCTAAGTTTTTAATCCAAAAGTGATCTTCACAGAATCATCGCCATTGTATCAACAGACAAAGATTCTTCTAGAAAGAAGTTTCTATTCTAAAGGAAAAAGAAATTACAAAAAAAAAGCTACTGGTTCCACTACTCAAAGTGAACAAAAATCTCTTGTGATGTGGAAGTAGTACTGAATCAAAATAGTTTGAGACAGTGCCTACTGTGAAAGCTCAGCAAACTCGTTTCTTGTGTAAATAAATGAAGCAGCAAAGAAAACATATTCCATAAAATGTAAGAAAGATAAGAACAGACTACATAAGAAATTAGTCTTTGGAGTTTATTGAAGTTGTTGAATCTTACAGGCTTTGGAAGAGATTGAATCAGTTCAGAAGACTTGCTAGTATACCAAATAACACTCTCAGATTAGTAGTAGCAATGTTAATAGCAATAATTCTAACAGATTTTCACCAAGAAGCCAGGAACAAAAACTTGGTTTCACATAATTACTTTACTCTGGTCTTTTCTAATCACAAGTGAAGACACTAAAATCAGTGAAGATTTGGGGGTAGGATCTTTTGAAGGGTGTCTAAGCTGCAAGTAGTATTCTTGGAACAGCCTCAAGTGGACCTGAACTGTGGGGTTGTTTGGGTTTTTTTGTTTGTTTTTTTTTTTTTAACATTTTTAAATTTTTTCTCTCTATTATGCTAGGTTAAACAGCTGTTGCATGAGCAGCAACACTTTCCCTTACAAGAGAAGCAGAGCTGGCACTAGGTGGCAGGAACTTCTACACTGTCCCCAGGCTGTCTCCATCACTCACAAGCCATCTGGATTGAGTCTGCATCTCAGTGATGCAGTCATTAACTGCGATAGTAGTTCTCCCAATATTGGTAGCCTGATTTAAAAGCAAAGGAGTTTTACTCATGTGTCTGGGGTTTTTAGTTTGGTTTGGTTATTTTGTGATAAAGGGATTATCCATTGAATGTTTTTATTAAGCTTAGTTGATTAACTAAGCTTCTTTCACCTCTGAAGTTAAGCAAGCTCCATCTTTCATTTCCATAGGTTCACCCATTCTCTTACTGATTTCTTTCACTAGTAACTCAAAAATCATTCTTAATCAATACTTGCCAAATAAAGAGGAGCTCAGAGGAGACAAAGCTTGTTGGTTGCTTCCCTAATGTTAAGAAATACATAATTTTAAAATGTCAGTATAACAATCTACTCAGTAACAGAAGGAATTTCCACTCTTCTGTCTGTTGATCAATTGATCTACTGGTCTATTGATTGATGGATGAGTCAGTCCATGTCACAGATTTACTGACTCTATAAGCATGTTTCTCTTTTACCCTACCAAACTGAAGTAATTTGTTCCTAAATGTGTTTCACATTAACATTTTCCTTTTCTTGATTTTGTTTGAAGTAGTTCTGTGCCATTTCATGAGCAGCAGTTTATTATGTAAGATGTTAAAATACATTCATAAGGGGGAAAACATCAAAAACACAAAAAGAATGTGGTACAACTGTACCATGAATTAGAAAAACATTTCTGTTCTGTAACATATCTCCAAGTTGGCAGTTTATCAGAAACTCTCTTAAAAAATGCAAATGACCTCTCAATTAGCAAGCATGGAATAAAAAAAACACCAATCAATCAACCTTACTCAAACCCAAAATGTCTAACCCAGTTGTTGCCATTATTCATATGAAATATTTCACTGGCCTAATCAAAAAAGACTTTAAGGTCCTGTTTCAACTATTGTTGAATGCAAATACTGCAGGCCAAGCTCTTTCTTTCAAAATAAATGACCAGTTGCAGAACAATAAAAACGGTTGAGGCATTTATGCTAAGACATGAAAAGCGGGATACCAAGGCTGGTTTCTACACCACATTCCAAACATTTTGAATGCCTTTTGATTGTTACCACAAATCCACCGATTGTTGTGAACAGGGTATGTGTCATCAAGCCACAGGCAAGGCCTTGAATACATCTGGCTCAGGATTTGTGGCCTTGATATTAAAACACTACACAGTCACAGTTTTGTAGCAACTATTCCCAGTCCAGCACCACCACCCTTTTAGAGAAGCATGTCTCTGCTAATGGCATAATGGCATAAATTAATTCAGAAGACCAGGAAGAATTCATGGACTGTACATGCACTGCATTCTTCTCTATGTGAAGTATTTATGGTTTGAGAGCGACACCACATAGTGGAACTGCATTCTTTCACCAACTACTACTTTCTGTGTTCATTTAAGGTTTCAAATCCCCCCTACAACTCACCTATTTCTTTCTCTTTCATGCAGCATAGAGGCAAGCTGTCTCTCCATATTTTAAGATGCTGTTCTATGCCATTCTGAGTACCAAAACAAAACTGCAAGTAGTTTAAACTGAAACATGTGGGTCATGATGCACTGGAACAGGTTGCCCAGGGAGGTTGTGGCTGCTCCCTCCCTGGAAGTGTTCAAGGTCAGGTTGGACAAAGCCTTGAGTGAGCTGTACTAGTAGGAGGTGTCCCTGCCTATGGCAGGGGGTTGGAAGTAGATGATCCTTCAGGTCCCTTCCAACCTTACCATTCCATGATTCTATGATTTCCTGCATAAATTGCTGTCACTCTCCAAACTAATAATGATGTTGGTGACATCAATAAGACTTCTTTAATCCATTTTACTTGAAAATATGTTTTTCTCTCCCCTTCAAAATTTTGTTTGGGTAGGAAGCGTAAAATTTTTCTAGGGTTTTAATATGAAGTTTGTCCAGAAGAAAATCCGCAATGAATAACTGCTGTGCACACACCTTGCAGTTGTCATGCATTTGGTCTTCAGCGTAGAGGAGCAGAGAAGCTGATACCTCCTTGTATCCAATAGCCACACTTCAGTTGATCTAGAGAGTTTATCAGTGTATGTGCTTCTAAGCACGTATCGCTGCTCCAATCCACTGTGCTTTCATCAATAATAGTGTATCCTTAATTCTGTCCAGAATTTCCTAGATGAAATAAAAAGGAAATAAAAACACGTTACAGTGTATTATTTAATTATTGGAGATCCAGTCTAGGAGAAAAGTATCAGAACCAGTAGAATTTGGTGCTTTAGAAATAAACTCAGGTTATCTAGCAAAGTGGAAAAAGTTCTTAACAGTTTGTTTTCCAGCATGGGTGCAGAAGACTGTGAAGCTCTATGTCAACTGTAGGCCTTTGTTTCCAGGTAACAAGAGTTTTCTGGTGCAGATATTACCTCAACATTATATCACAGAGATGAGATTGTGCCTCAGGCAGTTAATTCCCCTTTCCTCTCTATAGACATCACCTGGCTTTAAGAAGTAACAAAAGAAAATCTTTAAGGTAAAATAGCATTGGGTGGACTTCAAATGATCCGATGAGCCTTGATATTTATCTGTTTTGCTTTGATGAGATGTCTGAAGTAATTTCCTGCTTCTGCTGTGATTGAAAAATATTGAGACACTAGAGTAATCTCATAACTTTTCCCTTCTGATGCTGCTTATGACAAGGAAGATCAGTCTTTGAAAATGAAGAGAATTCCCTCTCAAAAAGTTCCAGGAATTTTTTGAGCTTCCTGGAAGTTCAAAATCTGACTCAGTCAGCATTAGTAAGGACCTTGAGTCATGTCTTCCTTTTTTCCTGGCATATCAGAACTTGCTCGTGCTTTCTTCACAAATAATGAAAGAGCAGAAGTAGAACTTGAGAGGCTAGAAACAAAACAAATGTCCCATAGTGGGCTTAGGTGTTCACCTTTAGTCTTCTTTCAGTATCTTCACCTGAAGAAACGGAGTGTGTGCTATACAGCCAGTAAAGAAGAAGGGATGGAAGCATAAAGGAGGATATTATTTACATGTCAGTTTAACAATATGCCTATGTTGTTTGGGGGAATTACTTCAGCTTGAAGACATCCTTTATAATTAATACAAGCATCGTTCTCTTGCAGAATGTGCCAATGCAGAATCTGAATGGCTATGGCTTTTGTTGTCCATAGAACACCTGATTTGATTCTACACATCATGCATTTCAGCAAGGTCAATACAATGTTGTGGTGATGAATAACTTCTGTGCTTTCAAAAGCATTGTTTTTAAACTGTTATTTCTATTGTCACTCCTTGAAATACCATATCCTAGGGTTAATGGACTCGATGTATCAATTAGGGTTTGGACAAGGTCTAGAACTACATGGCAATGTTGGCCTTTCTGTTTTAAAATTCTTCACAGGGAATTTGTAAACTGGAGCAGATAAAAGCTACTATTGCATGCACCAACACATACAAGGAATTAATAAGCTAAAGAAAAATACAATGACAACTAGCATCTGATTTCTCATCTAAGTAGAGAAATGCTGTGTGTTTGACAGCAGTGGGTTGAAGGGAGGAATGCTAACTCTACAGAAAACAAATCAAATCTAGGGATATGTAAAGGTTTTAAAACTTCTTTAACAACAAGGTAAATAAAGATATCAACACATACAACTGGGACTACATGATATGAGGGGAAAATGGAAAACATACCCAATATTGTTTTTTCTGAATTAACATACTAGCAACCTAATTGCAATTTTAGAACATGGCATTTTTCCTCATTGAAGGGCTGATAGTGAGTTTGTGTGGCTGGAAAGGATGGTAAAACTGGATAAAGGAATTAAAACTGGTTCTCAGGATAGAAGAAACTGGAAAGAATAGCACAGACATCAAACTTAGAACGTCTAGATCACGAAATGAAAACCAAGAGGACAGTTTCTGCTGAACCTTGTCTCCAGTAAACATTCTTACTGACCACTTTCTGTCAGAGATTAATTCATATGCTGGCAGCCAGATTCTCAAATTTAATGGTTTCAACCATAAAAAGGATGAAAGTGACCATAAATATTTTGTCACCAAGATGACTTCTTGTTGGATAAAAATTGCTTTGGGGATTGGCACATCTGTGGTTTCTTCTAACCCGAAATATTAGGCAGCCATTTCAAAACATACCCAAGTATAATTACACTATTTCAAAAGATTGCAAGCTAAGATTAAGAAATGCTACATTATGTTGTTTTTTAAAGCAAATCTGAAATCTCTTTTGTATGTATGCACGTGTTGACAGTCTTTACTTGTACTACAGTCATTTTTCAACCTCATTCAGTGCTCAGAATGGCTATGCAAGTGAATCAGGGTTGAGGAACAAAGAGTGAAAGGACCTGAAACTGTTCTTTAAAGAACAAATGTTTCTTAAAAGACAGTATGACTGAAAGATTTGGGACTGTCTTCAATTAAATTTGGACAATCCTAGGGACTTCAAGCATCCAACAAACCTTATGTTGTACAGGCTTCTAACACACAGTAGTAAAATACTTTCCATTTTTCAGGTACCCACCATAACATCCTCATGCCAGATTTGTAGAAAGACTGAGTGTTAACTCCTCCCTCCTGAGTTACAGACAGCTGTATGCTAACATTAAGTGTTTAACAATGATAGTTTGTCTGAAAAACCAAGACCTAGATTATTAAATAAGGCACTCTAGGTTAATGAAAATGTCTAGCCCTTATCTAATCTTGGGATATACCATACCAATGAATTTATTCCCTTAATGTAAATAGTTGTGACACAGTGATAAATATGATTGAAAACTCATGAGAAAATTAATATTCTGCCTTCAGACCAATGTTTGAATAATGTGCATGAAGTAGGTTATTAGGCCACCCACTGGACAACAGAAAAAAGTATTAAATACTTCCTCATTTACAAAAAAGAAAAAAATCTATCCTTTGCTCCTATTGAGGCAGAGACCTCATGTATGGAAAAATTTATATGAGCATGTAATCTAAAACTGTTAAAAACAGTTCTTTAATGTACCAGGAAATGCATTAAGATTTCAATCTTAGTCCTCCACTTTTCTCAAAACTTGAATGCTTCTCTCATTATCATTTTTCATTTTATTTCTTTTTATGTATAATTCCATATCTTGGTCAAAGAAGTATTCTCAGAACCACTTTTAGATGTTAACTCTGCCCTTGTTAAACATATTTTTTTTGGTGTTTCCTGGTGTCACAATTTGTATTGACGTAAATAGTTATGTCAAGATGACTTGTCAGTGTTTTCCTGTTTGTTCACTCTCAGATTATTGTAATCTTCTGTTTGTGACATCCAAATCACTCACATTGCATAAGACTGCAAAGTCTTTAGAGGATTACGGCTTTTTAGTTTGCACACTGAGGGTAGTAAATAAGGAAGAATGAGGTGAGTTACAGAGGTATTAGTTTACCGTTGAAGTTCCTCTGCACAAAAAAGGTTGCATTCACAACTACTGTTTTTATATAATAAAAACCTCATAGGCACTTATGAGACAGTTGCTTCAAACTGTTTGAATACAGTCTGTAGAAGTACATTCTCTTCAGTGCTTCCTTGCCACCTGAAGGAAAGCCTGCTTCTCAGAAATACATGGAGTCAGTAATCTAAACGTTAACATGATGTTGTGCAGTCCCCCCAGTAAAGTGTTTGGTGGTCTTATCTGGAAAATTCCCCTTGAACAGGCATAATGACAAATGAAGGGTTCCATGTGCACAAGCATAAAAAGTGAGAAGTAAAAGTCAGCACTTTGACATAGTTAGTAAGCAGAAACAGTTGTAATGCAAAGGGCATTTAAACCCTCCTGCCAAAGGTCACGACTAGACTGAGAACTGGCTCACAAAATATGTAGTTCAGCACCTAACATATCCTATAGTCAAATCATTCACTCTAAGCCCTTCAGCAAGCATTTATAAGCTTAGTATGAGGCAGTATAAACTGTTAGAATTCCTAGTGGGGAGGAAAATTCAACAAGCCTACTATTCTATTATGCTGCCCCTTTGCTCTCATCAGACCCCACCTGGAGTACTGTGTGCAGTTCTGGAGCCCTCAGCACAGGAAGGACATGGAAGTGTTGGAGCGGGTCCAGGAGGGCCACAAAGATGATCAGAGGGCTGGAGCAGCTCTCCTATGAGGGCAGGTTGAGAGAGTTGGGGCTCTTCAGCCTGGAGAAGAGAAGGCTTCGAGGAGACCTTATAGTATCCTTCCAGTATCTGAAGGGGGCCTACAGGAAGGTTGGGAGGGATTATTTACAAGGCCTTGCAATGACAAGACAAGGGAAAATGGGTTTAAACTGGTAGAGAGAAGATTTAGACTAGATGTTAGGAGGCAGTTCTTTCCAGTGAGGGTGATAAGGCACAAGAACAGGTTGCCCAGGGAGGTTGTGTATGCTGCCTCCCTGGAGGTGTTCAAGGCCAGGTTGGATGAGGCCTTGAATAACCTGTACTAGTGGGAGGTGTCCCTGTCTATGGCAGGGGTTTGGAACTAGCTGATCCTTGAGGTCCCTTCCAACCTTACCATTCTATGATTCTATTTATTTTTAATAGTAATGCATTTTCATGGAAAGACAGCTGTTTGTAAACCACAGGCCTGACAATTTAAGCCTCTCTTCATATGTCAGCCAAGTTTTGCACTGGCATAGGTTATCAGCAAGGCAGAATAGCAAGTAGCCTTTGCTCTGATGCACAGTAAGGGCATGAGCCAACACTGTGTGCATTTGTAATTCTAATGACTGCTGAAGAGCAGAGTACTATACACATTGCATCGCACTTACCTTTGCAATTTACAGCAAACTAATCAGATAACAATTCTGAAGTTCAAACAGGGAAGGAAGTGTTCCCAACAGATAACACTTATCATAGCTATACTCATAGCAAAACAATGTAAACTCTGGAATGATTCCAGCTCAGAGGAATGAGAATGGCTTCTGAAGAGACCTCCAACAATTATGACAGCTATCATAAAAGCACTGGAGCCACTGTAATAAGCTCTATGTTGAGAACAGTGACTACAGCAGCAATTAAAATCCACTCATGACAAGACAAACCAAAGACTGAACTTTCTCATTCTCTGGATAAACATTTGACAAGTAGGTTCCTATTTCATTTTGAACTTTGCTTCTGTTTAAGATAGACAAGAACATGACAGCTAGCAGCTTATACTAAACACTGACAGACTTCATCCAAGGCACTCTAATATTAGCCTGAGGATTGCACCTTTTAAATCTACACTTTTAAAACCTGTATTCCAAATTAGGTATTGTTATCAGAACATAATGGAACTAGCATATTGTGCTCCATATTCACACTGAAGGTGCTACTACAGCATTGAAAGTAATCATAGTATTATTTTCTTCAATTGTTACAAATACCTGAATGTGGGTCTGAGCAACCTGATCTAGTGTGAAGTGTCCTTGCCCATGGCAGGGGGGTTGGAACTAGATGAGAAAGGCTTTTCCTATGCCAGGCTTAATTCAGGTAGGATGCTTTACCCAGGCTACAGCCAAGAGAAGATCTTGTCTGATTGCCTTCATTAAGCACCTAACATTTGTTATCATTACTGTTGTTACTGCTTCAGAATTTTAAGTCACAAACCTCTAAATCTTATGGGGAGCATAAGTGTGCTGAAAAACAGATTTACAGACTTCAGGATATGACCTGTGCAATAGCATTATACCTTTATCCACCTGGGAACAAATCAATATATTTTCCAACCAACCAATAGAGCATCTGAAGAATTGAAGCATGCAGTCATAAAGGTGTGAAAGGACATGGTTGAGTCCATGTGAGAGTGAGTACAGTTTGAAGCAGAAATGCAGACGGTTTGAAATAATTTGTAAAAGCCTTGGGCTGTCAAGAAGCTTAATAAAATAAAATCCTGAAGTACATGAGACCTTGACAGACTGCAGAGGTGGGCCCAAACCAATCTCATGATGTTCAACAAGGCCAAGTGTAAGGTTCTGCAGCCACATTGGGGCAAGCACAGATATAGGCTGGGTAGTGACTGACTTGAGAGTAGCTGTGGGGAGGAGGAGTTGGGATGCTGGTGGATGAGAAGCTCAGCATGAGCCACCAGTTCACACTCGCAGCCCAGAAACTCGCAGCCCACATCCTGGGCTGCATCAAGAGAAATGTGCCCAGCACAGAGAGGGAGGCGATTCTGCTCCTCTACTCCATTCTGGTGACACCCCACCTGCAGCACTGCATCCAGTTCTGGAGCCCCCATTAACAGGAAGATCTGCAGATGCTGGAACCTGTCCAGAGAACAGTCACAAGGATGATCAAAGGGCTGGAGCTCCTCTCCTATGAGGACAGGCTGAGAGAGTTGGGGCTGTTCAATCTGGAGAAGAGAAGGCTCCAAGGACACCTCATTGTGACCTTCCAGTATCTGAAGGGGGCTACTAAAAAACTGGTGAGGGACTTTTCAGGGTGGCAGGTAGTGGTAGGACTGAAGGAACAGAGTGAAACTACAAGTGGGTACATTCAGAACAGAGGTTAGGAAGACACTTTTAACCATAAGGGTGATAAGACACCAGAGCAGATTGCCCAGGAAGGTGATGGAAGCCCCATCCCTGGATGTTTTTAAGACCAGGTTGGCTCGCGCTCTGAGCAACCTGATCTACTGTGTCCCTGCCCATGTCAGGGGACTTGAAGATGGATGATCCTTGAGGTCCCTCCCAATGCTGACAGTTCTATGACTCTATCATTATAGTCATTTAGAGCCCTAACCTGGCTTCACAGAGTCAGCATTTCACCTGGTACTGAATGAAGCCAAGTTTTAACTTAGCTATAAAACAAGACAGAGTTCTAGCCACTGAAATAAAATGCATCAATGAGATTTGAATTTTATTCCATTTTCCTTGTCAGGGATTCTCAGACATCTCCTCCATGCTAATTCAACACTTCTGAAAACATTTCACAGATTTATTCCTGGCATCTGTAGAGATTTACAAGTGAGCAGAAAGCAGTAGCCAAACATAGAGAGAAGCTCAGCCTAAGTAAGGAGGCCCAGCTAGCAACAATGGGTGAAGTTAGAGTAATCATCAAGTCTCTATCCTGTTTAACCGGGGGGCCACCAGGCCCCCCGGCCTTTGATCCCCTTCACCATACACCCAGTGTGCACCACAAGGACTCACCAATGATGACAGGAGGGGATCCCTCTGCCCAGTTGGGCAAGCTTGGAGCATCTGCCTTTCCTGGAGCTGCTTAAAAAGGGCAGTGGGCAGGGAGGGCAAAGTGGTCACACCTGGGGTGGGAGCAGACTCCAACAGAACCCAGGTGCTCTGGGTTTGGAGGGAAAAAGAGCACAATGTAGGGTGGGGTGGGAAAGGGAAGGTGGTGATGAAAGGAGGGAGATGAAGAGTAATAAGATGGAGGTGGAGATGAAAAGAGAAAGATGGTGGAAAAGGTGGGAGATGGAGAGGAAAGGAGGAAGATAGGAGAGAAGAGAGTAAAAAAAAACCAATCAACAACAAAAAAAGAGAGAGAACTAGACTGCATTTTTTGCACTGAAACCAGCCTTTTCATGACCAAGACTTTGTCATTTCTGCTCATAGTAACCAGATATCTTTACCAGCACACTGTGTTGGTTGAAGAAGAGCAAGTCACACCTGTCTAAGAGGGTAAAATGAGGAAATAAAGAGGAAAACTAAGAAACAAAAATGAAAAAGGAAAACAAACACAAATTATAAATACATATATGCAAAGCATGAAGTCTCTCAGAAGTTCTCCATGGGCCAGTGATGTGCCCTTGTCACCAAGAAGGCCAATGGCATCCTGAGATGCATGAAGAAAAGTGTTGACAGGAGGTCTGGGGAGGTTCTTCTGGCCCTCTGCTCTGGAGACCTGCAGAGAGAGTCCAGCAGAGAGCCAGAGGGATGATTAGGGTTCTTGAGTGTCTTCCCTGTGATGAGAGACTGGGAGCCCTGGGGCTGAGAGAGGAGGAGGCTGAGAGGAGATCTGATCAATATCTATAAATACCTAAGGAGTGTGTAAGTGGAAGGGGGTAAGCTCTTTTTGTTGGTGTGCAATATAGAATCATAGAATGGTAAGGTTGGAAGGGACCTCAAGGATCATCTCGTTCCAACCCCCTGCCATAGGCAGGGACACCTCCCACTAGTACAAGTTACTCAAGACCTCATCCAACTTGGCCTTGAACACCTCCAGGGAGGGAGCAGCCACAATCTCCCTGGGCAACCTGTGCCAGTGCCTCACCACCCTCACTGGAAAGAACTTCCTACTGACATCCAGTTTAAATCTCCCCTCTGCCAGTTTAAACCCATTGCCCCTAGTCCTGTCATTGCACGACCTTGTAAGTAGTCCCTCCCCAACCTGGCTGTAGGCCCCCTTCAGGTACTGGAAGGATACTATAAGGTCTCCTCGAAGCCTTACTCAAAGCGGTAATAAGACAAAAAACAATGGATACAAACTGGAACACAGAAGGTTTCACCTCAACATAAGGAGGAACTCCTTTACAGCTGTCATGGATACCCAAGTGTTAGAATATAAACAGTGATTCTCTATCTCCATGCCTCAGTTCTGAATTCGAGCTTACTTTTTTTTGGTGAAAAACTAAATCAAATCTAACCTTCAAACATAAATGACTAACAATTCAACTCCTGCTGTGTCCCACAGTTTCCTCAGTCACAGATGCAGATATTAATTAAAAAATACAGCAGATGTTTTATTCACATACTCAACTAACTCCAGCTGACCTCATGTATGTAATTGCAAAAATTGGGAAGAGATTTGTTATTGGGCAACAATGTCTTCTTGCAGCACTCCTAAACAATTTGCTTTCCTGTGCTTTCCCATCTTCTGTTGGTAGTTACTTGTTCCTGCTTGTGTAGTCAAGGTTATCACTCCCTGGGCATTGCAAGCTTTATTTCTGGAGAAAGAGGGAGGTGGAGACACAGCAATATATCCTGGACAGAGGGAAAATGTGATGAAATATTGCACTTGAAAAGTAAGCACCAGAAAGACAATCAGTGGGAGCAATGGGCAGAGCAAAGAAGCAGGGAAAGTCTGTTTCCAAGATCAAATCTATGGACTATGGGCTGAAATTTGCAAACATTAAAGGCCTGATCAAAACCTTTCAGAAATAATATGGAAAAAAAAATGTGTTGTTTGTCTGATTTCTGGAAGAGCTCTAAGGGAAGGGATGTTCCACTCTCTGTGTGATAGTAATTTAACATGTAGGAGTTTGCTTTAAGGTTCCCTCACATCTGTAAGCCTGAGAGACACGTAGGAAATATTTTAACCAAAGCTTTCTACAAGTCTTTAGTCTGATAACATTTCTTAGAACGTAAAAATATGATCATTCATTGTCTTATTGAAATAAAGCACTTCCTCAGAACCATAAACAGGGAGTGAGGAAATCTCTCCTGGCAAACATACCAGCATTAGTTCTTTACGGGAAACATTTATTCATTTGCTCTTAGCATACAGATGAAAAGAACTACTCTTTTCCTGCAAAGGCATCTGCCTCTGTCTCATACCTGTAGAGTTGCACAATTTCAGTGGAACCAGTCTGAACAAATTTGAGGCTGTACACAGGGATTCCTTCCAGGAATAGGTCCCTTAACAATTTAAAATTGTTTCCTGTATGTGCCAGACCAGTGAGCAGGATAACAGTGCAGTATATGATCTAAAATATTCTGGAAGCAGTAGTCATACACACATACAACAGGTTTACAGAGTGTTTGGTAATAAGAATTCTTAGGGGAGAAAAAAAAATAAACTTTCCCTTCAGGAGTAGTCATCCTGTGAGGAATTGTAATATTACTTTTACTTTTAAATGCATTCAAAGGTGTAGACTCATAGAACAGATGATAACTACAATATTATGGTGCATCTGAGATTGCTTTTTTGCAACATACTAAAAAATCCTAAGTTAATGCAGAGTATGAGTATTGAGAACTCTGAAGTGTTTTAATGGTATTGCCAAAGTTGCCTCAGCAGGTTTTCAAAAGTATTGCACAACTGTCTGGAATGCAAAACAAAATCTTAGTTCCTTTAACAGCCTCAGGTGCCCTCTGGCAACCTCTTCACTATCAGAGGGCACTTTAATGGCACTGAGATAGATCTGACTAACATCAATATCATTCAAATGACAATGAGATAATGCTGAATTGCACTGAATTCCTTTGAAAGCTATTAAAGGAAAAAATAAATTTTTACGCTCTAAATTACTAACAAACTATTGTTAGTATTCACAACTTTTCACAGGTGTCTTTTATCAGCCTTTTAATGTGTAAATTGGAGGAGAAACGAAGTCTAGCTTATTGAATTTGGAGATTTTTAATTTTCACTGGAGTTCTGAAATGAGAATCCCAGAATCACAGAGTATTAGAGGCTGGAAGGGACCTCCAGAGCTCATCAAGTCCAACTGCCCCTGCCAAAATCAGGATGACCCAGGGTAGTCTGCACAGGAATGCATCCAGGTGGGTTTTGAAGGTCTACAGAGGAGACTCCACATCTCTCTAGGCAGCCTGCTGAGGGGTCCAGCGCCCTCACTGTAAAGAAATTTCTCCTCATGTTGAGCTGAAACCTTTTGTGTTCCAGTTTGTATCCATTGTTCCTTGTCTTATTACTGCACACCACCAAAAAGAAATTGCTCCCATCTACATGACATCAACCCCTCAGATATTTATAGACATTGACCTCCTCTCAGACTCCTCCTCTCCAGACCAAACAGCCCCAGGACTCTCAGTCTCTCGTCATAGGGAAGATGTTCAAGACTCCTAATCATCCCTGTGGCTTTCTGTTTGACTCTCTCCAGCAGGTCCCTGTCTCTCTCAAATTGGGGAGCCCAAAACTGGACACAGTGTGGCAGGTGTGGTCTCACCAGGGCAGAGCAGAGGAGGAGAAGAACCTCCCCAGACCTGCTGGCCACACTCATCTTGATGCACCCCAGGATGTCATTTGCCTTCTTGGCCACAAGGGCACATTTCTGGCCCATGGAGAACTTTTGAGAGACCTCATGCTTTGTATATATGCATTTATAATTGTCCTGGTAGGATATAAATTCTGCCAGGCTGGTTTAATCGTGGCTCTCCTCTTTCTGTTGTGGGTCCAGGAGTGGAGTAGAATGGACAATGGAGCACCAAAGCTTTGAGTGCTAGGAGCTTAGCACCATGTGCCAGGTGTCTGGTGGTGCCCCTCAACACCCCTGAGTGGTCACACGAGGCAAAAAGTTTTTAATTCATTGGGCAGAAAAATGATGCTAGTGCCTATTGACCAGTTTCATTTTCAAAGTGATGTATTTAATGGGGGGGGTGTGGGGTGTGTGTGATTTAGAACCCCTACCTTTCTGCACGCACCCTCCATCAGGACCAGGATCCAATTTGCAGCTTACTTAGTGGGAATCTCTTGTTGGCCACATGTTTGCAGCTTGCACTAACAGCAGCTCAGCTCTACTCTCCTTCCCACTGCCTGGAATGCTTCTGTATTTTACTGCAGGATCATTATTGTGACTTTTGTATAGGAAACTTACTCAGTGACCAAGGTGTTGTGAGTACATCTGCTAGAGTTAATGCTAAGGCTCCATAAGCATAGATAGAATTTTTCCCGTTTTCACATTCCTATTTTCCAAGCTCTGATCAATTAAACTGTTTAATTCTGTGTTCGAAATATCCTCTGTGAAACTACTTCCTGTTGACCAAAAACTCAAAGAATCTCAGGGAATGTTCTATTATTAATAAGAAAAACTAATATTAATACAGAAATTAATAATCATAAGTGATAATAAATTATTAATCTATACAACATTACTCTGTATTTGTTTTTCTTTTCATTTCTTAGCTTTTCTCTTTATTTCCTCATTTTTCCCTCTTAGACAGGTGTGAGTTGCTCTTCTCCAGCCAACACAGTGTGCTGGTAAAGATACCTGGTTACTATGAGCAGAAATGACAAAGTCTCGGTCATGAAAAGGCTGGTTTCAGTGCAAAAAATGCAGTCTAGTTCTCTCTCTTTTTTTGTTTTTTTTTACTCTCTTCTCTCCTATCTTCCTCCTTTCCTCTCCATCTCCCACCTTTTCCACCATCTTTCTCTTTTCATCTCCACCTCCATCTTATTACTCTTCATCTCCCTCCTTTCATCACCACCTTCCCTTTCCCACCCCACCCTACATTGTGCTCTTTTTCCCCCCAAACCCAGAGCACCTGGGTTCTGTTGGAGTCTGCTCCCACCCCAGGTGTGACCACTTTGCCCTCCCTGCCCACTGCCCTTTTTAAGCAGCTCCAGGAAAGGCAGATGCTCCAAGCTTGCCCAACTGGGCAGAGGGATCCCCTCCTGTCATCATTGGTGAGTCCTTGTGGTGCACACTGGGTGTATGGTGAAGGGGATCAAAGGCCGGGGGGCCTGGTGGCCCCCCGGTTAAACAGGATAGAGACTTGATGATTACTCTAACTTCACCCATTGTTGCTAGCTGGGTCTCCTTACTTAGGCTGAGCTTCTCTCTGTTTAGCTGCTGCTTTCTGCTCACTTGTAAATCTCTACAGATGCCAGGAATAAATCTGTGAAATGTTTTCAGAAGTGTTGAATTAGCATGGAGGAGATGTCTGAGAATCCCTGACAAGGAAAATGGAATAAAATTCAAATCTCATTGATGCATTTTATTTCAGTGGCTAGAACTCTGTCTTGTTTTATAGCTAAGTTAAAACTTGGCTTCATTCAGTACCAGGTGAAATGCTGACTCTGTGAAGCCAGGTTAGGGCTCTAAATGACTATAATGATAGAGTCATAGAACTGTCAGCATTGGGAGGGACCTCAAGGATCATCCATCTTCAAGTCCCCTGACATGGGCAGGGACACAGTAGATCAGGTTGCTCAGAGCGCGAGCCAACCTGGTCTTAAAAACATCCAGGGATGGGGCTTCCATCACCTTCCTGGGCAATCTGCTCTGGTGTCTTATCACCCTTATGGTTAAAAGTGTCTTCCTAACCTCTGTTCTGAATGTACCCACTTGTAGTTTCACTCTGTTCCTTCAGTCCTACCACTACCTGCCACCCTGAAAAGTCCCTCACCAGTTTTTTAGTAGCCCCCTTCAGATACTGGAAGGTCACAATGAGGTGTCCTTGGAGCCTTCTCTTCTCCAGATTGAACAGCCCCAACTCTCTCAGCCTGTCCTCATAGGAGAGGAGCTCCAGCCCTTTGATCATCCTTGTGACTGTTCTCTGGACAGGTTCCAGCATCTGCAGATCTTCCTGTTAATGGGGGCTCCAGAACTGGATGCAGTGCTGCAGGTGGGGTATCACCAGAGTGGCGTAGAGGAACAGAGTCGCCTCCCTCTCTGTGCTGGGCACATTTCTCTTGATGCAGCCCAGGATCTGGTTGATGCTGGGTGCTGACCCATTGTTGCTGGCTGGGTCTCCTTACTTAAGCTGTGCTTTTATCTGTTTAGATGCTGCTTTCTGCTCACTTGAGAAACTGTTAAAATACCAGGAATATATCTGTGAAATGTTTTGAGAAGCACTGAATTAGCATGGAGGAAATGTCTGAGAATATATTGATTTGTTCCTAGGTGGGTAAAGGTATAAAGATACTGCACAGGTCCAAAGTCTGTAAGTCTGTTTTTCAGCATGGTTATGCACCCCATAAGATTCAGAGTTTTATGACTTAAAATTCCAAAGCAGTAACAACAGTGATGACAACAAATGCTAGGTGCTTAATGAAGACAGGATCTTCTCTTGGCTGTAGCCTGGGTAAAGTGTCTTACCTGCATTCAGGCTGGCATAGGAAAAACCATTCTTATTCAGTTCCAAACTCCCTGTCATGGGCAGGGACATCTCACACTAGATCAGAATGAATTGCTAGTTGTGATGGTTTGGGAGTTACCTGCCCCTGCCACCCCCCACTATGAAAATCACACAGACTAGACTCAGCCAGCTGGAAGTTAAGGAATACAGCTACATTTACAGCTTAGCACGATATAAAAGCAGGTATATACACAATATACAGCAATATTTTCAGAAATATACAAGTTAAAGGGAATACAGAAACACAACACCCCTCCATCCTTTTTGTCAGGGCTGCTCTCCAGCCATTCACCACCCAACCTGGATTTGTGCTTGAGATTGTGCCTACCCAGGTGCAGGACCTCACAAATTTCATGAGGTTGGCCTGGGCCCACCTCTCCAACCTGTCCTGGTTCCTCTGGATGGCATTTGAAATTTCAGAATCTGTTTATAAATCACTAATACATGTATGTTTACAGTGGTGAAAAGATTTTGTACTATGGTAATCTTAACTGAAATGCAGATTAGAATTTTTATATATATATACACGCACATATGTTGGGTACTATGTGTAGTATGCATTATATGCTACATTTGTCAAAAACAGAGAAGTACACCATATTCAAGGTTAAATTTGTGTGACATCCATTGCAGATATTTTGAATTGTAGCTTACATCAGTAGCCAAATAACAGGTTACATTACTATACAATTATATTTACATAGCTTAATAAATTGTTTGTTAGGTTGGACAGTGACCATAATTTGTTCTTATCCTTGTCCAGTTAGTCTTGGTAAATGAGCCCTAAATAAATGAGCAAATATAGCTCTCACCAGCATAATTCTGAGTAATCCCATTGAGAACAAAATTTGCATGCTGACAGGCACTGAGGTGAAACACCATTGAAAATAAGGCTGAACATTCAGCAGAAACCATTTGCATATGTCTGTACTGAGAAAATATGAGGAGTTTTTTTTAGGGCTATGGTTGAACAGTTTATTCATAAGAATAAATAAAATATTACGAAAGGGAAATATTTTCTAGAAAAAATACAGCCTTGTCCAACTCAACACTAAATTAATGGCATATAGAGTACACCGTGTCCTGCAATATAGCAACATGTAGTCTCCTACGCAGTGCTCAGCTAGCACACTCTATGTTATGGAATTAAGTTTTTGCTGATATAAAGTCAATAAGATGGTCTGCACCTTTGCATAATCAATAAGATTCATCAAGAATTTTCTGAGCACAGGTATACTTTAGTTTCTCTAGTTGTCATTCAGCCAAATGTAAAAGCAAGGACTTCTCCTGTATGTAGAGAACTTATTTCTGTCTTACTTGTTTGAGAAACCTATGTAGTATAAAGCCACGTCCCTCAAGATAGTTGTTCTGATGTGAAATAAAGGAGGAAGAATGCCATTGCCACCTCAGTGGAAGCCCCTGTGGCCCTAGAATATGTTTATGTTGATGGTGAACATCAGAACTACTCTGGAGCTACTTACAAGTAGGATGTTTGCATCACTCAGCTGGCTCTGCAAAGAGGTGGAGAGCTGGTTCAACCCCCAGCTAGCCTCCAGTTGTGACAAGAGCTGTGGCTGATCATTAACATGCAACAGTAAAATTGAAGATAGCATTCAGGTTTCTGCCCTGAGTTCCACACAAGTGACATACATATACAAGATCAATTCTTTAGTGAGATAGAAACCTAAATGTTGACAGTTACTTAAGTCTCTCCAGTGTGTCAGCAGGAAAGGAGACATTTCTCCAGAGAGTTAAGTAGAGTCTCTACAGAGAGACTCTAATGGGACTTAGCACTGTTTCTGGAATAGTAAATGCTATGGATTAGAATCTGTTCTCTAGACTTGCAGACACCTGAAAAAGCACAGTTTGTAGTGATCATGTCTAATCTCACTTGCCTTCTAAGTTGTTGTGAATGGTCTTGGCCCATGAAAAATTTACTGCTGTATCTAGCAAGTGTGAATTATCCTAAGCCATTAACAAACAGGAGTCCTACAACTTTAGTGGTCTGGTCCTTAAACTACCTTTAGACTTGGCAAGACCATGAAAAAATCTGACTGAGAATGAAAGACACTACTTGTATCACAGGAAAGGAAAATATGGAATAAACATTTTCAGAATCATTTTCCATGAGGGTGTACTATCTCCCTAAAGAGCTGTAAGTTGCCTTCCTAAAATTTGGAGTCTTGACTCTGCTCCTTGACTTTCCTATATCCCTTAAGACTGCGGACTCCACCACTGCATGATCCCTGCAGCTGAGGTTGCCTCCATTCTTGATATCATTGACAAGTTCACTTGTATTTGTGACCATCAGGTCCAGTATTGCATTCCCTTGCAAATGGCTGTCTAAAATCTGGCTCAGGAAGTTATCAAGACACTGCAGGAGTCTCTTTGCCTACAGCTTGCTGTGCTACTTTTCCAACTGGGGAACTTCAACTACCCCAACAAGAGCCTGAAGATGCAAAGCCTCCTCTAACTGGAACAGAAAGGCTTCATCAGTGGGATCCCCTTGATAAGGTGACCTGTAGCAAATGCTAACCACAGCATTCCCTCTGTTGCTTTTGTCTCTAATTTGTGTTCATAAACTTTCAATCTGTCTTAGGGACACTTCTTCACACTTGATCTGTTTCCTGATACAGAGGGCAACACCTCCACCCCCCTCTTCCTCATCTGTCCCTTCTCAACAATATCTAGCCATCAATAGCCACACTCCAATCTTAGGATTCATCCCACCAAGTCTCAGCAATGGCTATAAGGTCATGGTTTCCTTGCTACTTCTACTTGTTGCCCACGCTGCCTGTACTTGTTCAGAGGCACTTTGGCTGGGCAGCAGGCTGCATCACTTTCTTAGCAGAGCTCACTTTGATTCCCTTGAAGTATTTCATGGGAGTTTCTTCAATGGCTTTAAAAAAAAAAAAAATCATGATCTGTATGCCAGAAATACATTGCTGCTTGACTGGAAAAAAAATCATGCCACAGACAGTACATAGGCATTAACCAGTAACTTTCCAGATGTTAAACGATGTATAATGCAGCATGAAACCTGACACAGGTTGTTTTGGCACATACTTCCATGATGAAGTCAAGTGTTACATCACCAGTAACAAGTATTCACCCTGTGTTCTGGCCAAAATCATTACAGTTTAGGGGAATAAATGACTGTTTTAGTTTTGGTTTTTTATAATGATGTTTGTCAAGGCACTTATTTTCTACAGAAGTTCAGTCTTTAATAGGCGTGATATATTGTTCCAAGGGTAAAATATGACTCCTGAAATAAGTTTTCTAGAGTAGTCTGATTTTTGTACTGTCATATTTTAGCAACTGACTTCTACTTTTGTAGAACCAAATGTAACATTCCTTAAAAACCATAAAATTATACCAGTAGTACCTGACTTTTTTCTAACATGATTAACATTACATTTTGTTTCTGTTTTACTTAACAGTAACACAAAGCAACACAGTTCTTCAAGTTCAACATTTTCTTTACCTGCTCTGTTATCATCAAGATTAGGATTGCATGCATAACTTTCAACCTAATACATATTTTGGCACTTTTAATCCAGTGTGTTTTTTAAAAGTTTTTTAAAATTGTCACAATTATTGGGAGGTGCTGCTTATCCTTTATAGTGACATGAATTGGGAAATATTTTTCTGTGATTCATTACTGGTTTAATCCATTTTCCATCCATTTAAGTTGGAGACTAGAGGTTGGTGGCTTCTTTCCATTTGCAGTAGCCTTTTTCAGTGAGATGGTAGTAGATTCAAGTTAAGAGTTGTTTGGGCTGTTTAATGCACAAAATGATCACAATGTAAGGTTTGCAGGCTGTTAAATACCAACAGGTCAATGGTATAAGTTCTGCTTATTACAAGTTTCTGGGTCCAAATAATAATATGTAGAGGAAAGCTTCAGGGCACATACAATCTAAGTCTTACTAAAAATCTGTTTCTCCTCCACAGCACAATTCATCAAACGAACCAGAAGAGTCACTGGAGACTATGATTATAAGATATTCTCTTCTTGCCCTCGTATGGTCTGAACAAAGACATTCTTTACAGACTTTTTTGTTACTTTTCATACATGTGTTTCAGATGTTTCATCCAAAGTAATTAAAATATATACATTCAAACACAAAGATTTGTCTGAATATAGTATCTGGAATTCTAATGCCATTAGCATTGCTGTAGGAATCCAAACTTTATTCTCAGTCTTGCCTGATAATTGAAGATGTCCTTTGACAGATCGCTTTGAACATAAACTGCAAAACCAGGCACTAATGTCCAGGGTTCAAATGTACAATTTCAAAAACTTATAATTTTGGTGTTTACTGTTGAGCTCTAGAAAGATATTTCTAAACATCTGAGGGGCTGTGCTTCAAACAGCAACAAGATAGGATGAGTCAGTTTTTTATTAGTGTGGTTTCCTCAGATTTCTGTTTGCTTCTTCCAATCAACAGTCTTCATAACTTAAAATTTTAAAAATCCTTCAGATGGAAGATGGAATTTCTCAGAACTTCTGAAAATATAACACTTGTTGTGATTGTTTGGGAGCTACCTGCCCCTGCCACACTATGACCAAGTTGGATGAGGCCTTGAGTGAGCTGTACTAGTGGGAGGTGTCCCTGCCTATGGCAGGGGGTTGGAACTAGATGATCCTTGAGGTCCCTTCCAACCTTACCATTCTATGAAAATCACCCAGATTAGACTCAGTTGGCTGGAAGTTAAGGAATGAAGCTCTCTTTACAGCTTAGCACAATTTAACAGAAAGATTTCATGGGCACAAGAGATGCAGTTCACTCGGCACGCATTGTCTGATGTTTGGAAAGACTGAAAATTTTAGTACTACTTCTAATGTTTTGAGAGAAAAGGAATCTGTTTCTTCTTTTCCATGAGGATGCCACTTGTATGCTTGTTTGTGTGTGATTGGTACATGGTGAAAATAACAGAGCTGCTGTAAATATCACAGCTCTGCTGTCTTAATGTTATGCAATCTGTAGTTCAGTCCAGACATTCTAGTGTCTATATCTAGTGCTGTGAGTTTGAAGTCAGGACAGAGACTGAAGTCCTTTGTAATTTTTGCATGAAAGGGTTTATAACACTTTTCCTTTTCCTCACTGCATCCTGATGCAAAAATAAACTGAGCAAGGTGACTAAAGGGAAAATAATCGCAATGACACAAACCTTCACCTTTCAAGTTGTTTGTCTTCTATCTGCCTCAGTGGAAAGAAATGTGTATGTTAAGTATGTATGCATTTATGTTGTGCCAGGGGAAGTTTAGGCTGGAGGTGAGGAGAAAGTTCTTCACTGAGAGACTCGTTCACTACTGGAATGGGCTGCCCAGGGAGGTGGTGGAGTTACCATCCCTGGAGGTGTTCAAGGTGGGTTTGGACGTGACATTTGGTGCCATGGTCTAGTCTTAAGGTCTGTGATATCAGGTTGGACTTGATGATCTTTGTCTCTTCCAACCTTTGTGATACTGTGATATTGGATGCTATTTAATATGTGTGTATATTTATACATTTTCCTCATTTATGTGTTTTGGCAGGCACTACAAAACAGACAGGTGATCTGTTATGAACTGATAGTGTTGTCTAAGTCTGAAGAGCTGAAGGAAAAAAGTCATGGCTTGCCTTCAGCCAAACTCGGTGAAATTGTTATTGGCTCTTACTGCAATAAAGCTTGTCAAGGATAGTAAGTTGTGTCACTAACTGGCCTAATACAGGCAGGAAGAAAACAGAAATGTTTATAACACATTTGTATTTAAAGTTCTTCCTGATGGAAAGCCCACCTCTTAGCCTCCCATATTAGCTTAGTGAGACATTCATATTTTACAGATTTTATTAGAACCTAGACAGCTATATTAAGATAATGTACAAACATCTGAAGGAAAATTCTAACTGCTCGTCACCACATGTTGTGTCTGGATGTACTCTCTAGTCTTGTGTCCTCCTAATACTAAATCCCAAATGATTCAAGAAAAGATGTGATCCCAGAAATATAGTTACAAAAATGTCTATACATAGGGAGAAAATTCCTTCCTGATCATTCAGTCTGTGCTTTAGAACACCTAGATAAGCAGTACCTGTATCACTGTCACTTCTGTCACTATTTTTACCTTTCTCATTTATGATACATTTTGTGATGGTTTGGGAGTTACCTGCCCACCCCCCACCCCCAGAAAATCACCCAGACTAGAGTTAGCCAGCTGGGGTTAAGGAATGAACCTTTCTTTACACAGCTTAGTACAATATACAAACAGGTATTTATTATATATTATGAAATGTATACAGGAATGTTAAAGGTAATACAGAAATACAATAATCCTCCCAGAAATCCAAGTCCCCAGGAGGGGCTCCCAAGCCCACTTCCACCTTCTTTTCCCCCCCTCTACCTTATCCCAGGGTCTGTCTTACATGCAAAGTGGGTTTGGAGGATTGGCAATGGGGGTTAGAAGCAGAGTGATTAGTTGGGTTGCACAGCTGCAAAAGCCCAGGGAGAAAACACACTAACTCTGACAGAGACTCTCTGTCTTACCTATGTTTGTGTCTTTGTTTTTATACATCTCAGCAAACCTATGAGTGAAGTAGACATCAGTATTGTTTTCTTTTCACAGCCTGTAATCTAATTTTTCTCTTTTAAATATTCAAATTAGCCTCAAACCAGCACAATTTAAATGCATTTGTTTTCTGAATAAGAATTGAGATCTTGGAGGGGAGATATCAGTTTATACAATATTTTTTTTCAGAGATTTCATTTGTTAATTGTATGGTGAGTAAAATAATTCCTTTTGTAATACTTCCTAATTTCAGTGAACACAGAAAGACTTACACCATTTTTAATACCTCACACCACAGGGCAGCAGGTGTGCCAACTGCTAACATCATAGGCAGTAGTTTATCACAGATAGCCTATGCACAGTCTTGATTGTGCTGGTGAAAAAGAGGGGACAGAATGGAGTCAGTACTTGGGAAAAAAAATTTAC
>VWZE01013573.1:58202-92209 GCA_013396675.1 Eubucco bourcierii
ACCTACAAGGATTTTAGACTGAATGTCATATTCCCCCTTTCCTTTGTAGAAAGCAGGGCTCAGAACTGAAGCTGAGACCTGTATGCTTGCTTATCCTAGAAAACAGTACTTGCTCTTGCTAGCTGGTCTTGAAGTTTAGAATGTGCTGGGCTGTCATGGATTAGCCCACAAAGAATGTTCAGAGGTTTTTTCACCCTTTCCATAAATTAGCATGTTGTTATTCACAGAGTATCAGGATCACAGTTGGAATTCAACTTTCCTTTCTATACTGTGCAGAGATTTGTCAAGAAATTAAGATCTGCGTGTTATTGCTTTGGGCTCCACACTAACATTTTTTTTACATATGCTTATGGGCTCCACACTGACTTTTTTTTACATATGCTCATGTCTAGTATATCTAGTGTTAGTCTGCAAAACAGCATGATGGCTGTTAAGTTGCCAAGAACTCCTCCTTCAGTTGCATATGTATACATGTAATTTGCATGTACATGTAAGTGAAGAAATCCACTCAAACTCAAAGATGGCTAGTACCTCATATAATTAATTGTTTTAGTTAAAATATCTGTCTTTGTCTATGTGATCATATATTCACAGGGACAGGTATTGCTATTAATTTACTGTCAGAGGGGTTACTGTGGTGGTTTGGAACTAACACTCTAGCCTAGTTCTAAGTTATAAATAAGAAATAGGAACTTTCTGGACATACCTGAGTAAAAGGTAAATAAAACAAGAGATTACATGAAAAAGATGATAGATCTGTAGGATTCCATTGGATTGGCTTAGGATATAATTTGCTCTGCAGACCATTCTGCCCTTCCTTCTCTCTTTGGTCTGGTTGCTGCTAGCTGGTGCTTTTGCATGGCTTCACTGACCTTGGCTGAGACTGCTGTTATTAACCAGATGGCAGCAGGCCCTTTTGATTTCCCTCTAAGGGGAGAGCTACTCACTTCTCCCTTGTACAGAGGGGTGCAGAAACAATTCAAGACTGGGTCCTTGTGATTTTTTTTTTCTGAATTGCAAATAATTGTGAATATATGTAAATATATTTTTTACATATTACTAAGTCCTGGGCTGCATCAAGAAGAGCATGGCCAGCAGGGCAAGGGAGGGGATTCTGCCCATTTGGTCTCGTCAGACCCCATCTGGAGTACTGTGTGCAGTTCTGGAGCCCCCAGCATGGGAAGGACATGGAAGTGTTGGAGTGGATCCAGAGAAGGACCATGAAGATCTGAGCGGACTGCAGCAGCTCTGCTATGAGGACAGACTGAGAGAGTTGGGGCTCTTCAGCCTGGAGAAGAGAGGGCTTTGAGGAGACCTTATAGTAGCCTTCCAGTATCTGAAGGGGGCCTACAGGAAGGCTGGGGAGAGACTATTTACAAGGTCTTGCAATGACAGGACTGGGGGCAATGGGTTTAAACTGGCAGAGGGGAGATTTAGACTGGATGTTAGGAGGAAACTCTTTCCAGTGAGGGTGGTGAGACACTGGCACAGGTTGCCCAGGGAGGTTGTGGCTGCTCCCTCCCTGGATGTGTTCAAGGCCAGGTTGGAGGTGGCCTTGAGTGACCTGTTCTAGCGGGAGGTGTTCCTGCCTATGGCAGGGGCTTGGAACTAGATGATCCTTGATGTCTCTTCCAACCTTACCATTCTACTATTCTATATTCACTGTATTTTGTACTTAATAGATTTTAGCTTGCTTGTAAATACAGCTTCATTTTGCTTCCAAACCTTCTGAACTAGTCTGGTGATTTATTTTTGGGGTAATTTCCACCCATTACATCTACGCAGCACTGTCTTCTCAAGAGAATCACAGGTGCTGTTACATACATGTTTTCACACTTAATCCCATTTCACACTTAATCAGCATTAATGTAGCACTAGTTTATTAGAACAGTGGAAAGTAAATTGCAAAAATTACAAGATGTGCAGATACTACACTATCACACATTTAATTTCACTAAATTTGTTATTCTTTGTGCTCACACACACACACTTTGTCCCCTTTTATTTCCTCCTTAAAAAATATTGCAGAAAAAAAACCCCACAACATATCTAGTGGACTAAATTTGTGTCTGATTTTTTCAAATAAGTTCAAAGCTGCTAAAACTGGTGCTGTGAAATTTTGTTTACAGAAAACCTGTGTTTGTTGATGCTTGAAAGTAATGACCTTTTAAGAGAGAAAAAGTCTCCAGCAATCTTCCACAAATTTACATAAAGTACTTCCAGGTTATGTTTCAACCTTTCTGGTTTTGCTAGCTTTTCTTGTAGGTGATGATACAGGTGAATCTAGTGACTAATGTTTTCATACTTCTATCTAGCCAAGAGCTTTTCCAGACTTGGATTCTGTCCATCTCCTCCAGCAGGAGACCCGTAAAAGTCTGGGAGACAGGAAAAAAAGAGAGAGATCAAGTATTGAGTGATGGTGAATTGCAATTTACAGCCTACCCTTTTAGGAGCTAAAGCACAAATAAAATAACTACTGAATTACCTTTGAGCTGCCACCAATTTATGTGTGAACAAAAAAGGATTCTACTATGAAAGGAGATGATAGTCTGGTGCAGATCTCCTTGTAGAGGTGCTCTTACTTGTAACACTGTTCAGAAACACAGTGCTATCCCTGTCCCTCTGAAACCCATTGGAGACAGAAAACTTAATGTTCACAGATACACTGGCTGGTTTATGAAATGAGCTGTGAAACCATAAACAGTAATTTTGTTCCAATTAACTTAGGGAATGCGCACAAGGTATCAATCTCTGGCACAACCTTGTGCAATGAAAGCTGAAGAGTCACGAAAAGGAAAACTTCTGCATGCAAAACTGTGTATATCTAATTCTGAGACAAGGCTATTGGTGAGGACAGTCTTGGACCTCAGTTGAACTTCAGAGTATTGAGTTCTGTTTTGATAAAAAGGAAATCATACATTCATGAGAATCAAAGCCACATTTGTTAATCACACAGTGGTTAGATAGAATAATTGGGAAAAGAGCTTTCTTGAGAACTGGGAGAAAAAATGGAAAATCTGCATTTGTGAATTGAATTCCAATGAATTAACAAGACAGAAAATGGATTATGTATGGTAACAATTTTAAATGTTCCCCCTAACTCTTGTATGAGCTTTTCAAGCTCAAGTACTATAATCACTGTGATACTGAGATTACACCCACCTCAGCTTTCTATTTGAGATCAGGAACATGCTCTTGAATCAACCTCTATGCCATCCTCACTATGCTTTTGTATGCAACACGAAGCTCTCTCAAAATATACAATCTGGATTCCTTCAGATGAAATGAGACTGTATGCAGAGCCCCAGGAGCATACCAATTGCATTGCTGCCACTAATGAGCACTCAACATCCAGGGCCAGACAACAGCAAGGCCAAAGTAAACCCCTGAAACATGTTTACTCAGAGTTATGATGGTTTCAGAAACAGCTGCTTCCCCATCCACTGCACTGTGCTAGCTGCTCATGTTGACATAGTCTGAGTGAACCTCTTCTTTGTCTGACCAAGTATGGTGAGAAAGGGCTGGCTTTCATTCCTCACTCAGGGAAAAAAAAATACAGATGTGTGAATGTTGAGCGGGGAGAGCCCTTTTCCTGCAACTCATGCTTAGAGACCTCTGTGGCTAGAGAACTAAGATGCAGTCTTCATCATAAGTTAGGTAGCTGTATTAATGACCTGAATTTTATGTCTCCTATTTTTAAGTCATGAAATGACCACACACACACGACATAAATGTCTGAAATACTTGATTCAGCACTGGGGATACCACAAAATGTTAAGTACCTTAAACCTGGTATTTCAGCTAGTATTTAGTACTTCTGAATACCAGCAACTGAACAAGATGCACTCTAGTGTTTTCTGATGGCATTCACCAACTTTTCTTCTAAGAAGATCAGTGAGATCTTGAGGCTTCATTTAAAGTACTCAAAGAAATCAGCTGACATAATTTGCACCACCTTGAATTTGCCACAAGCTGAGAATGTACATATAAACAGTGACTAAGTCAGCTGATACTCTTGTTACCTCATGTTTACTTGCTTGTATAGCTGTCTGCTTGCATAGGTATTCAAATCAGAAAACTGAGGTTACACTGTTTTGCTGCCCATAATCCCAGGTTGTTTTGTTGGAGGAGGCATTTGTAAAAACTGGCAGGTGAGACAAGACTCCCCAAAGGCAGACCAACACAAGCCCATGCTTTTGCTACTAGACTAATGCATACTAGCTAACTGATTTTTTAATATATAGAGCAGTCAGTCTAGTCAGAACTAAATGCTATCATCCCATAAACACTCAGAGATGAAGCAAACATTTCAGGGCCACTGTCTTGAATGCTGCTTCTTTCCTAAGGCAGTAACATGGCATGCAAACTCCCTGGAAACAATGTATACCCCTAGCAGCAGCTACAAGCTGCAAACCAACACAGGTAATACCGACCCAATTCTCAGAGTTTGAACTCTCTTCCTTTCCTTTGTGATATTCCCTGAAAACCTGCAGTTTTCATTTTTCTGCAAAGAACATCACTGGGAAAAAGTGGTCATACAACTCCATCTTAATATTCACAAATACTATTTCACTGTGCACTTCTGAGTTACTGTCTTCCTAGACTGGGGTATGGCTTCTTTCCATCAGTACTCACATTGTCTGTTTCTCATCAGCAAAGCATTAGACACTAAATATGAACTTGAAGCATCTCTTCCTAGTGCTGAGAATTGTGCTGAAACATATACAGCCATCTCACAGAGCATTGTCTTACTGTCAAGTAATTTACTGCTCTGACAATGATGCTTTAGAGGTGATTCCAGGCAGATAGAAGACAACTGATTCAGAGGTCAGAGTGTCATCAGCAGGAGAGGCTGGAACACATTCAGAAATGCCATACTTTTCCTTTATTGTTTTTTAGACATACTTGTCGAAGTCTGTAATATACAGAGACTAAAAGGCAAGCCTCAAATCAAATGATTGCAGCATCCTCCTTTATAGTATGACATTGCTTTTTGCTCTTTTTTTTACTTGAATTTAAGAAGCCACATAAACCCTGATTTTTCTCTTCTTTTTTTTTCTTTTCATCTTTTACTGTGTCTTGCTTTTGAAGTCAGATACTCAAAACCAACATCAGTTCTATAAAGACACACACACATGCACAAAAGAANAGAGAGAGAGAAAAGAAAAAGAACCAGGCAGTGGAGTCTGGAATGTCTTCAATCAAGCTATAAATTTACATTGTTAAAGAAGAGCCAAACCACAGTCGCTGCTGATTTAAAGGAACTCTTGTACTTAGTGATCATCTTCATGAAGCAGAATGCATGGAAAACAAACATTAAGGTTTATAAACAGAAACTAAATAAATGGTGCCCAGTGTTGGTCTCCAGCAATTCATTTATAGACTGTTCCACTCAAACCATCTGCTATTAGAACAAGAAAGCACAGAAGTTCTGTTGAAACTGTAACTTTTATTACAGAGTATGAAAATATCCCAGACCAGCTGAAATTGAGACCCCATGTCTTTGTGTGTATGTGTGTGCATAGACATGCTTTGTTGCCGAGATGTATTATTATAGAAGTGAGCTTTCTTCAGGAATTGGACTACTCCTTTACACCAGCTATTTTGAGACCTGAAGTAAACCAAGAAACAGTTTGCAAAAATCCTCACATTCTTACACAAGTCAGCATGACCATTTAGTGCTCAAAAGAGCACTTAAATTCAAGTGGTGCATATGACTTGTTTCTGACCTTAGCATTTCACTGTTACTCCTGTAAGTACTCTTTAGTTCTAAAAAAATTCCATGAAGACTTGTCTAGGAAACAACTAAACAGTGATAACATCCTGGTGCATGGTAAGAGCAGGTTATTGAGACGCGTCATTGAGTAGAGCTAATTATCATGGAGTCAGGGAATCACTGTGGCCAAGTCAGGAATTATAAAAATAGAATTATTTTATTTTCCTGAAAGCCCCATCCCCAAAATTTATACAAAATTAGTTTAGATTTATTTACAGGTTCTAATTCACTTGGAAATTCTTCTACAGGATGTTATGGACAGATTTAGAGATTTAGGAAGTCAGAAACTGGAAAAGGCTAAGCTACAAGCACAGCTTTGCTCCACTGTCAATCAGGCCGAGCAGAGAATTAAGGGACCAGCAGGCTTTACTCACAAAGGTGAGATAGGTATTCGGTGATGATCCCTTGCTGGATTCCTCTGCAGCTTGACTGCCTTCTGATGCTGCAAGCAGTATCCAAAAGTCTGGATCCACATGGCAGAAATCCAAGTTGGGTGGAAAAACCACCAAAGTCAGAAGTGTCTCAAAACATGACTGCCATAAGACAGGGATTCATGGAAGTGACACTACCTTGGCAGCAGCAGTGTAGAGCCAAACTGCTTGGGTCTCCCCAGTTTGGAACAGTAGCCAGGAAGTCAGCTGTAGTATGGCCCGAGAGCAGCTGGGTCCAGGTGCTGCCAGCAGCTCTCTCAAAAAGACCCCAGGACTTGCTGGGCTTGAAAATTTGCACAGAGAAGTACAAAAGTGGGAAGAAGCATCCAAAGGCAGGGACAGTGTAAAACCCAGAGAAGTGCAAAAAATTATGAGCTGTCCAAAACAGGAGCTCTGTCAAGGTAGGAGACTCTTAAAGTTGGAACTCTTCTAAGGCAGGAACTCTTTCAAGGTTCCTCATGCCTTCTCCCTTGCTCTATTTATGCTTTTCTAGACAAAGTGTCCATTTGCCAATGTATACTGAGTGCAAAAACCCAGCCAACCACCAGCCCAGTTCTCAGCGTGGGCTGCCACATGGGTCAGCACATGTGAGGTATGGCGACTTCAAGCTCACAGGGCCGGGGTGGGGGAAGCAGTTTTTGTGCCTTCTTCTCCCCATTCAAACCCATTGGGAGAGGAGGGGAAAATGAAGGAATTTAGGAGTACTCTGGAACACTTAATATCTGTCACTATTGCTATAAGCTTGACTATAGAATAGGGCATAATCTTCATAGAATCATGGAATCATAGAAAGGTAAGGTTGGAAGGGACCTCAAAGATCAGCTAGTTCCAACCCCCTGCCATAGGCAGGGACACCTCCCACTAGTACAGCTCACTCAAGGCCTCCTCCAATCTGGCCTTGAACACCTCCAGGGAGGGAGCATCCACGACCTCCCTGGGCAACCCGTTCCAGTGTCTCACCACCCTCACCGGAAAGAACTTTCTCCTAACATCTAGTCTAAATCTCCCATACACGGATGTCCTCAGCAAAAATATGATCTCGCCATACAGGGAGGTCCTCAGCAAAAAGAATTGTGGTTCTCCCAGAGGCTTTCTCCAGTGGCGTTTACTCAGGTAAGATTGTTTCTTTTCCTCCAGAACATGGTTCCACAGGCACTGTAATATCATCTATATCATCTGGAGTTGGCAAGTGCTAGAGCAAACTGAGGATGTTTGACTTCTCATCCTGCAGATGCCTCTAGTTTAGAGAATGATCCCCCCTAAAACAGTATTATGTATAAGGAAAGCAACAATCTACCATTTTCTGTGGAAGATGGAAAATTCCTGCTAATAAAAGTGAAGTTAATAATAGCAGACCATGGCAAGATAGCACCTACTGAGTAAGTATCAACTTGATAATACAACAGAAGTCCTCAGGAAAAAAAACCAAAACCAAACAACCAAAACAAACAAACAAACAAACAAAAAACCCACCCAACCCTAAGAAGACAAAACAAACAGTGACTCCTTTCAATATTATCCATTGATGGTCATTTAAGATGTAGAGAAGGAATATCATCATGCCTGTCAGTGTAAAACATCCTCTACCGACACAGGTAATAATGACCCAATTCTCAGAGTTTGAGCTCTCTTCCTTTCCTTTGTGATATGAGCGTCCAGAAATTAGTACTATGTACTTTAACTAGACAATGAAAAGGTCCAGAAATGAACACTATGTGCTTTAACTAGACAATTAAAAAGACCTAAACATCTTTTCAGATAACAATGGCAATTTTCTTTTTTTTTTCTAAAAATACGTTTTATCACAGTTTAAAGCCTAAGAATTACCCTTTGAAACTAGTAAATATTGTGGGAAATATATACATCAGAGGAACATGTTGTTCGTGATCAACTGAAAACTGAAAGGGAAGAACACTGAAAAATTAATTATTGCTTGAAATTATTATTTCAGATGTAGTTTTGATGTTACATTTTTAAAAAGACTATTTAGCTATATGCAAACCACTTCATTGCTCTCTTAGTTGAAGCTATATGTTCAAATTTGTTTAAGAACTTTTTCTAGAAAATCTGTTAAAACTTCTTCAGCAATATGAAAATCGAAGGTGTTTGGTTAAAATGCAAAACACAGACATATAATTTCATAAAGTCTCCTTCCTAAACCTTAGCTGGATATTTGCAGAGTATTGTGGCATAACTGCAACAATCTAGAAAAAACTTTGAAAGACTGAAGCTGAAGGAAACTTTATACTTTTATATTTTCTACTGGGCAGCTAAATAACAACATAGAGAGAAAACACTGCTTTGGCTAGGTATTCAGCTGAATATATCTCTACTGACTACTTTTTTTGCCTTCAAAAGATGTTGCATTGCAGGAAAAAATACCAGAAATGCCAGAAAAAAACAGACCCAAGAGGCTGATCTGAAAAGACCACTTTATGTTTTGAAACCAGAGCTCTAATAAGCAATGTTAGTGGGCTGCTAAAAAAATAACCTCCACACTTTCAAGAACTCAATTTAAGGAAAAAAATATATATATCCAGTGTTCTTGTACATTCCAGAAAACAGCTCATGAAAATCAATTAAAAGGTTTCCATTTACTTTCCTGTGCTCAGATAAAGTCCTTCATCCTTCATCCTGAGTAGATACTGAAAGTATTTCTTCTTACTTCATATTAATTGTAAACTCTCAGGTAAGCTGCCTCCATTGGAAGGGGTATGCAATAAAGCTGTTACTAGCTGTCTGCTGAGTTCCTGTGCTTCAGGCCCATGAAAAATCAGTCATGAGGATGAGTCTTTCCCCTGTGATATACTCACCATACTGTTCTCTCTTCTTGACTCTGCACCCAGATGAAAGTATTACTTTTTAAAGAGACAAACTGTCAAAAAGCACAGGAGAGCTGTGAGTAAGAGAGCAGATAACCACTTTAACCTCCGCGGTTTCTCAGGAGTTAAGATGCAGAAGATTGTAATCCCTGCTCATTTTGCTCAACAGAGCAAAGCACAACCCCCAGGCAATGGTACTATAAAGAATACAGGCATATCTTCTAGAAGGCAGTTTTTCCACTTTTGGGGAAGCTGGCCTCTGGGGTTAAGTAAATAATGAATTATAAAGAGAAGAATTGTGTATGTGGGTATTTCCACAAATGACTAGAAAGAGTATAAAAACTTATTAAGTGCCAATGGAAAAGGCAGGTAATTAAACGATACTGTTGCAGCATTAACTCAAGGAGATGCTGTCTGTTTCCAGCTTGTACCTGAACCTATTCCAAGTACTTTTATGCTGACTGCATCCAATTCAAACATACAGAAGCAAGGACTGGTCTTAGTTTGTGATAATATGACATGGTGTCCTAGAGAGGACTTTTCTTTAAAATAAAATCTAATGACTTAGCTACTGCTTTACAGCTATTAATGAGTCAGGCTATGGTTTTGGGATCTGTGTGTCTAAACTATAGCTTCATTCCCTGTGTGAATGGACTGTAGGACTCACAGCAACACACTAGAGTTTTGTCCCTGATCACACTCCTAAATCTCAAATGAAAACCAGGGCACACAGAGTGATGTAAGATACTCATACCTCAACCCTGAATGACACTGTGACCTCGTGGGAGTTTGTACTCCATCCTGGAAATCTGGAAGAGCTGCACAGCTGATCTGTGTTTAGGAGGGGTCAATCTCGTAGCTTTGGGTGTTTGTGGATTTGACATTTGCTTTTCATGACAGTCTGTGCTGGAAAGGGAAGTGCTACTATTCCATGGAACCTGAGGCACGGAATAATCCCACTGGTCTGGGGCTTAAGAGAACATCTGCTAGATTTACCTGGAAAAAGTACTCATTCAGAATTTGTTTAACTCCATGCACTGCTGAGTTATGACATGAGTAAGTAAAAAGTTCTCACTGAATTTTGCCCTAATTTGGGCCTCCAGTGAGGCCCAGTCTTTGCCTGATGAGTGAAAAACCACAGGAATGTTTGGGTGCGTATTTCAACCTGTGTTAGCTAGTTGCAGCCTATTAGAGGGATGTTGAAGGTTGCTGACTTGTTGGAACAAGTGAGATCCACCCTGCATATAAGGGATATGAAAGCAGCCATAGGGAAGAGGAAGTTGGCATCTGGAACAAATACTGTGGGAAAAAGCCTGTTGAGCAAATTTTCAGTATAGTTACTGTGTTCTGAATTATGCTTCATAGTAAAACTACATTCCAAACATGGTGACTTATTACTTCACTACAATGAGTGTCAGGGTGGATATTCCTCTGGCTCACTCTATTCTGTTAGCATTACCATATTCAGTTGGGAATGGAGGAGGAAACATAAGCCTAAAAGAAGAAGAAAACAAACAAACAAACAAACAAAAAAAAGCAAAAGCAAACGAAAATAAAGACTATCTGTAGTATTTCCAGCATAAACTTAAACCAGATTCATAGGAAATATTGTTTGCAAAAAGGCCTCTAGCATTTTCATGAAATGGGATAAGTTCATTTGAATCCAAATCATGTCTACAAACCTCTGTCAAATGCTTCTGTGATTATAAATCTGATCAGAATGCTGTATCTGTCCCTCAAATATTCATTCTAGCATTCAATAGTCTTGTGCTACATGAAAGAAAAAATGAACAGTGGCCAAAACGATGAGTGGTTGGCTCTCCATCCAGTAATCATCAACAGCTTAGTAAGACACCAACGTAGAACTGAAATCTGTTCCAAAAATAGAGTTCTGAAAATATTTCTCTTCAAATCAAGACTATTTTCTTCTTCCTTTGAAACATTTTCCCTCACCTTGCAGTTGTTTCACCACTAAAACTCTCTATGAGGAAATGGATTGATATGATCTCTTATGACACTGAAGCATTGTTTTAGAGCACTAATATGAAACTAGCACTGCTATTCATACCATTGCCTGAAGTTGGTCACAAGTCATTGGAAGAGGAGTTCAACTTATTGGCTTGTGAAATAGTTTAGTGAAAGGAATGTGTGCACTCAGAGTCTGGATTAAAATTAGATAGATAGATAGATAGATAGATAGATAGATAGATAGATAGATAGATAGATAAACACAAACATTTCCTAGGGTAAGGAATAAAATCAAATGAATTTCAAAGAATCATAGAATGGTAATGTTGGAAGGGACCTCAAGGATCATCTAGTTCCAACCCCCTGCCATAGGCAGGGACACCTCCCACTAGTACAGCTCACTCAAGGCCTCATCCAACCTGGCCTTGAACACCTCCAGGGAAGGAGCAGACACAATCTCCCTGGGCAACCTGTCCCAGTGTCTCACCACCCTCACTGGAAACAACTTCCTCCTAACATCCAGTCTAAATCTCCCCTCTGCCAATTTAAGCCCATTGCCCCTTCTCCTGTCATTGCAAGACCTTGTAAATAGTCCCTCCCCAGCCTTCCTGTAGGCCCCCTTCAGATACTGGAAGGCTGCTAGCAAGTCTCCTCGAAGCCTTCTCTTCTCCAGGCTGAAGAACCCCAACTCTCAGTCTGTCCTCATAGCAGAGCTGCTCCAGCCCTCTGATCATCTTCGTGGCCCTCCTCTAGACCCACTCCAATAGTTCCGTGTCTTTCCTGTGCTGGGGGCTCCAGAACCGCACACAGGACTCCAGGTGGGGTCTGACAAGAGCAGAGTAAAGAGACAGAACCCCTCCCTTGCTCTGATTTCCATTAATCTGTTGCAATGCTGGAGATAGCATCATCCCAAATCCTACATCACAACTGGCAAGCTATCTGCATAATCCTTCTGTAAGGAAACTGTTAGATAGTCCAGGGACTTCCAAATGGTATTTGGCTCCAAATGACGTCTATTATACATCTTTTGTAACAGGAGCAGTGCATTACAGATAGCCCAACCTGAAAGATACAGAAAGTCATGCAACATTTTCACTGTTCTTATAAGTAAGTTTTCAAATAGAACCCGGAACCTTACATGAGGACACAGAGGTTGTTATTCTTGTATAAATACACCGTACACTACTTAGGAGTGTTCTATTCTTAAACCCATTAGGGTTATTTTACTCCAATGTAAATAGCAACAGATACAAGTGTTTACAAATGAGACTTTGCTCCCATATCCCTGACCATACCTTGCCAGCTTCCTGGAGGGAAACTCAGTGACGCAGACCCTTTATTCACTGGAAAGCTTATGTGTTTATTTGCAAACAAAACATTTGCATGTGATCCAAAGCCTACCATTTGCCTATGCCATGTTGTCATCCCAACCGTGTTTGTTTACACCAGACTGCACAAATCAAGAGGAGTGTAAATGTCAAAAGTTCAATGGCACATTGAAAGCTGGGGTGTGTCTGAAGCATTCACTATTGTTTATCAACAAAGTCACGTATAATAGCACGACATCCTTTGTGGCTATACTGCCAATGAAGATGGAAACTAAGCACTAATTGCTGCTTATACATGGTGTGTTTGTTAAGATGCTAAGGTAAAATCTTTGCTTTCTTTTACTAGTGAGAATAGCTTTTGAAGTAGATTTTCTGATTTGTTTGAATGCCTGTGTTCTACTATTCGTTATTTGTATTGTTGAGTCACTTCCTTTTTTACAATTTAAGATTTTATTCTCCTTCATGCTATGAAGAGCTGGCAGCATCACATTGCCTAAAGTGTCTTATAGATAACAGCATTAGTTGTCTAAGCCACTTTACCTGCTTGCTTCTTTCATTTAATTATCTTCTCTCATGGTCCATATGTAATCCAGACCATGCATTTTACACCCTTTTTTATGCAATCAGTGCTCTTGCCATTTTATACTAGCATGAATCATAGAATCATAGAATAGTAAGGTTGGAGGGGACCTCAAGGATCATCTAGTTCCAACCCCCTGCCATAGGCAGGGACACCTCCCACCAGTACAGGTCACTCAAGGCCTCATCCAACCTGGCCTTGAACACCTCCAGGTAGGGAGCAGCCACAATCTCCCTGAGTAACCTGTTCCAGTGTCTCACCACCCTCATTGGAAAGAGCTTCCTCCTAAAGAACTCTCCTACTGAACATTTGAGAAGATCCACTCACAAATAAACAATGAAAAAGTACTGTCAGAAAAACAACTCACAGTTTCATGGAAACAGCCATGCAAATAATTCTAATCCTGCTCTGGCATGGAACTGTTGTGGCATTGATCATATCAGAATCAATCCTAATACTGGTATGAGAAAGTTACTGGTGATAAAGGGCACATACCTTAATCTTCACAGTACCTTTATGTTCCTGAGTACTGTAAAATAGCCATCTGGGACCCTGAAGATTACAGTCAGTTAAGTTCTAATTCAGGGTCAGTAGACTGGATCAAGGGACTAATGATGTTCCAGCAGGGATCACATGTGAACACCCAACTATGGTTAACACTTAAGTAGGGCTTCTGGTTTTTTGGGTGAACAACCTCAACAGCATAGCAACAGAAGATATAGTTGGATTTCAGGCAAGATTTGTGAAGTCTCACACTTGGAATGACTTTAACCTGTAACTATAAATAATATAGCTGTATCAAGAAAATATTCAGTGTGAGGTAATTTTCCTTATTACTTAGCCATTGTAAGAAATTAATGTATCACATTACTATGCTATATTGCTCCTGGGACACTCTGCAGAGAGCAGTACTGTATCACAAAAAAATGGAACTTACTTGAAAGTAGCTCAAGAATTGCTCTTCTGAGGTACATGGATTTCCAAACAGCAGACATGGTGGATGATCCATGCCACAGTGGGATTTCTGGAAATAAGTATATAAAGTTGGTTAAAATTCTATACTGAGAGAAAATTATTTCAAACCTTCTTTTAAGTATGAAATGTCTAGGCAGCTTTGGCTTAGTCACACACAGAGGTATTGTGATTTTGGAAACGTTGTTTCTGCTCTTGCATTTAGGTCAAAGTGATAAATGGCTACAGCCAAGACCCCACATATTCTACAAAAGTTCAATTTTCAATTTTCTTGCCTTACCAATCTTTTCTGAAGCATCACAATGCAGTACAGAAACTTGTATCTAACAAGTGAAAGTCATTCTAGCAGAGAAAATAGGGAGGGAGGAGCTTGTCTACCCAAACCTTCTTTTCTGTACTATTCCTTATGTCAGACCTAACCTAACTAAACCTAACTAAAGGAATGGAAAATATGGGTTCTGCAGGAAGTGAAGTTTTTCTAACTATGATATTGCATTACTTAATCTTGCATTTAGCATTTCATCTTCTTAAGGGTCCAACAGAGATTGGAGGACATTGACTTTCCACTGTGTTTATACACAACAAGTTAAAAGATTTTACTGTGTCTTTAGACACAGTTGTACAACAAGAAAGAATTTCAGAATTCTGCATAAAAAAATGAATTACAAAGGTAAATACAAAAAAAAGGAACAAAATCTAGAGAAACAGGAACTTTTAATCACCTGTATTTTAGGCAAAGATTTTGATCACACAGTAGTCTGAAGATCCATTGCAGTTTTCTCCTGAGATGATCCAAATGTTACAGTTGCATGTTCGGTGTTACTCTGACTGTTGAGCTATTACTGTTCTAGTGATAGACATGTCTATTCTGGCCCTGTTTAGTTTGAACTCTTTCACAGAGAAATAGTGTTAGATTTCAGTGCAAAGCAGGAACTAATTTAATCTTTTGTCCTTGCCAGTAGCATCATCATAAAAACAGAAGAGGCAGCCATGGATCTTAGGTACCTGTGGTGAGCTAGCAAATTAATAATTAATTGCTGGACTGCCAAATTGAATTTGAGAGCCTATTTCACCATTCTGACCTGAAAACTTTTAGTTCATTGTCCTTACATGGATATACATGTTCAGGTTTCTCTTCAACTTGTTTCTGCTAATATGTTTTTTTATAGTTCTTGTGTTTTGCTCTCTGATTCCTGATCTCTGTTTCTTGCACACTTCCTTTATTAAGTTTTCTACAACAGAAGAATTTTCATTGCATCCTGGAAGAATTTTTTGAGGACTTGAAAAGATCAATCTTCAATTTTACTAGGCAATTGTAGTGGAAGGGGTAATTGATTACTGCAAGATGATATTTTAAAAATATTAATATAGTCTATTAATATTAAATATTCAGAACTCGTGGCACCCCCATCACCAAAACAATAATAATAACAGGTTCTTGCATCATTATGTAAACTATATACAGGTTATAATAGGATCTAAAAATAACTATTAAATATATACATTAATTGAACTCGACTAAACTAGAAGAGAAAGCTTTGTGGTCAGTGCCACTTGTGGTCAATACACTGCTTGGTCACTAGATGGATGCAAGGAGCAATTTTCTGCATATGGCAGAAGGCAATTAATGATTCCAAGAGGTTTTTGGTATTTACTCACAAAGATATTATCTGACAGTACCCAAAGCTCGTAGCGGGTTTGCTGTTGGTAGCCATTAGAGGCTTTAGAGTTTCCCCAGGCTTCTGGGCACTGGAGAAAGGAGACAGATGATCTCTGACCTGTTCCTGGCTTTCTGGACAATTTGTGTTACCTCCAAGGCTTCCCCCTGGGCAGCAGGTTTTCAGGTGCAGGCAGATGCCTTGCGGTGTGCAGTCTGGGCACGGTGTCNCTTGCGTTGTGCAGTCTGGGCATGGTGTCACGCTGGCTGTGCAGGCTGAACGCGTGACAGGTATCAGAGCCTCAGCTCAGGATCAATGAAGCAGCAGACATGGATGCAATAGCAGACACACATTGTAATGGCAAAGCACACACAATGCTCCCTGCTGATCTCCTTTTATCCAATGCAGCCCAAGACTAATGGGCCTTTGGCCACAGGATAGCCAATCAAATGGCAGTTATCCAAGATGTGACAATATTGGGTGAAGCCATAGGCTTACTTTACCCTTTTTTGGGCAGAACACGGGCCTTGCACAAGGCAACCCTGTGCACCTTGTTTACCACAGTTGCTGGGCAGGCCACAGACACCAGACTCAGTGGCTCCAGCTTCTTTGTCCTTTTCCCGCAGTTACTCTCCCCAAAACAGAAGGAGGTAGAGCAGAAAAACACACCTGGGCAAGCCAGGACATGTGCAAGCCTTTTTTGTCCTGCTTAGGGCTACCACCACGGCAGTGAAACTATAAAGACACATGTGGAGAAGTGGTAGATCTTCTTTTATTCTCTTTACCAGGAAGTCCATTATTGCTTGGTATTATTGCTATGGTATTATTGGTATTGCTTTGCATTATTGCTATGGTATGTGTCCTCATAGAAGTAACTTTCATCCTGTATATTCTGATAGATTCTTCTGACAGAATCTCCTTTGTTTTTATTCTGTCAATTTAAAGATAACAATAATTGCCTGGAAATTAATGCACTTTTCTTATGAAGTTTTTATTCTTAACATTTCCAGAACGAAAAACATATCTACTCTAAATTCTGCTTCTGTTCTTGCCTGCATTTTAGATTCAGATGAAATCAAAGGCAAGTCTAAGAATGAATCAAAAAACTTCTACATGTGTTTTTTATTGGATAAAACAATCAATAAATTCTCATGTCTACTTCAGCTTCTGCTGCTAGAGCCATTGAACAAAAAAATACGAAAAGAGAAACAAGTAGTTTTGACTTTTGAGTTTATATGTTTGCTTATATTAAAACTTGGTATGTAATTAATCATAAATTACATAAATATTTAGAAAACTTGGTAAAGCTGGAGTCTGAATAAAAAACATAATGTGTTAATAGAGATCTAGCAAAGCAAGCAAGCTAATACCTTGTAAGCATTGGCTACTGCAGATGTCCAACACTAGTTCTGTGACAATCGCTAGAGCATACAGAAATTCTATCTAGAGGACACCAGTTGGTGTCACTGTCATATCTTTCCTACTTGAAACAGAGCCAACATGAAAAGAAATAGAAATGGAGAGGTGTTGTAGGTGAATATTGAGCTGAAGCTAGTAAACTGGGAATGTCTCCATGTTCCTGTGGATAGGTTGTTTGTCAGACCATGTTTTCAATTCCATACAAAGAAAGGTATGGGTATGTACCATACTTATTTTCTTATACATATGCAAGAGGGCTTCATGCAGCAGACACTGGAAATGACATCCTAGTCTGAGTCCCTTCTTTGAAATTATAAGGGGAAGACACTGTGATGCATGTAATATTTGCCTTTATGGTTATTTGCTTAATGTCTTATAACTGATACTGCAAAAGGAGGGACAATCTAAAAGGTGGTTTGTTTGGTTTTTTTTTATTTGCCATGAGATCATAAAGTTACGCAGCAGCTGACTCACAAAGTATACCTACATCACTCAGTGATGTAGTGTAAACAGGTTAAGAAGTGAGGTTTTGTTCACTGCAATCTGTTGCAGTTCCAGGACCATATGATCATTTTGAGCATGGCAGTGGTGTCCTCAGAGGCATATCTAAAGACTTGATGTAACAAATGTGCACCAAAAAGTGGAACCCTTCCTGTACACATAGCAGCTTCTATAGATGAAATATACTGATTGCCTGTAACAGACATTCTTTGTCCTACACATATAGAGAGACTACAGTCTAATCTTGAATGGAGATACTGTCAGAAAGTATATTCCCTGTACTGCAAGCATGGTCTAAAGATGTGAACATAATCTCCAATATGATTAAAAACAGTTATTGCAGAGAGAATTTTACTGATCTTGGTAGTGAACTCAGATAATGAAAAAGTAAATAAAGTAAAAAATACTGTTGAAGTATGAACTATAAAATTGCTAACATGTTGCAAACTTTTCTTTTTAATTGAAAAAAATCTACACTTCGGGTGACTATGAAAATGCTTTGCTAAAACAATTTTTCACTTATCTGAAACTTAGTCTTTCCTTTTCTTTAATCTAGCACACTCCATCATGGAAAATCTCTCTGGCTTACTATTCCCATCTACCATTGGAAATCTTGCATCTGTAGCAGTAGGTGGATCAGAGAATAATTGTAGGAGGAGAAAATGATATTTTGCATACTAATAAACACAGAGACATTACTACAAGACATCCTTGCAACAATGCAGAGGATAATGTGTTTTGAAAAAAGACACACAAATTCATCTCACATTTTCCACAATCATAGAATCATAGAATGGTAAGGTTGGAAGGGACCTCAAGGATCATCTAGTTCCAACCCCCTGCCATAGGCAGGGACACCTCCCACTAGTACAGGTTACTCAAGGCCTCATCCAATCTGGCCTTGAACACATCCAGGGAGGGAGCAGCCACAACCTCCCTGGGCAACCTGTTCCAGTGCCTCACCACCCTCACTGTAAAGAACTTCCTCCTAACATCTAGTCTAAATCTCCCCTCTGCCAGTTTAAGCCCATTGCCCCTTGTCCTGTCATTGCAGGACCTTGTAAATAATCCTTCCCCAGCCTTCCTGTAGGCCCCCTTCAGATACTGGAAGGCTACTATCAGGTCCCCTCGAAGCCTTCTCTTCTCCAGGCTGAAGATCCCCAACTCCCTCAGCCTGTCCTCATAGGAGAGCTGCTCCAGCCCTCTGATCATCTTTGTGGCCCTCCTCTGGACCCGCTCCAACACTTCCATGTCCTTCCTGTGCTGAGGGTTCCAGAACTGCACACAGTACTCCAGGTGGGGTCTGACGAGAGCAGAGTAAAGGGGCAGAATCACCTCCCTTGCCCTGCTGGCCACGCTTCTCTTGATGCAGCCTAGGACTCGGTTGGCTGTCTGGGCTGCATGTGCACACTGCAGGCTCATGTTGAGCTTTTCATCAACCCAGACTCCAAGGTCCTTTTCCTCAGGGCTGCTCTCCAGCCATTCACCACCCAGCCTGTATTTGTGCTTGGGATTGTGCCTACCCAGGTGCAGGACCTTACACTTGGCCTTATTGAATTTCATCAGGTTGGCCTGGGCCCAACTCTCCAGCCTGTCCAGGTCCCTCTGGATGGCATCCCTGACCTCTAGCAAGTCAACTGTGCCACACAGCTTGGTGTCATCTGCAAACTTGCTGAGGGTGCACTCCATTCCTCTGTCCATGTCACTGACAAAGATGTTAAACAGCACTGGTCCCAGCACTGACCCCTGAGGGACACCACTTGTCACTGGTCTCCAGGTGGACATTGTGCCGTTGATCGCCACTCTCTGGGTTCGACCATCCAGCCAATTCCTTATCCAGTGAGTGGTCCATCCATCAAGTCCATGTTTTTCCAGTTTGGTGACCAGGATGTCATTTTGACCCAGTTTGATTGCCCTGTGAGTGAGCACAGAATAAAGAATTTTGATACTCTTTTGTGAGAGGCATTCATGAAAATCCATATTCTCCTTCCTGTTTCCTGTCAGTTGAACCATGAAGTGGTAACAGCTTGGGGTAACATTTTTGATATGAGAGCTCTCCTAGAAACAAGGCTTTGAAAAAGGGTGAGAACCAGAGAGATCAAAATAGAGGAATATACAATGAGAGCTGCTATAATAAAAAGGACATATTTTATTAGAAGATTTTAAAAAATATTTAAAAGGATTTAATATGTTACATAAAGAAAGATGATTGATTCCTTTTCATAGCATAGTTAAGCAATTTGAAGAGTGCTAGATCAGTATTCTCATTCTATAATGGCCGTGATAACTCATATTTACTTTCCTACTTGCAATCATATTTTATTTCCTTTTCCAGAACTCTAACAGTAATTGCTGGTGGCATATAGACTGAGTCTAACAGATGTTAGAACAAAAGATAAAAACAAGTACACTGTACATTTCACATTTACACCCCACAAAGGCTGTCAGCTCTTCTTTTCAGCTGCGTGAGAGTCTTACTGTCCTCTCCACACTGGACAAGTACCTGGTGAGAGGCTGAAGTGCAACAATGCTCTTGATAATTATTTCATTCTGTTTAATTGTAGTTAACATCAAGTGTAACAAATAGAAATATATGTTATTAGCTGTATGGAGTGTAACTCCCAAGTGCAGTCCTCATGAGGCTGGCAAGACTTCTACATTAAAAACAGCTCTGGCAAATTTTTATTCGTCACATCAAACCACCAGAATCTACAGGAGGATGACTTTAGTTTATCCAAGTGGTGGCTAGGGCTAAGGATGACTTTAGTTTATCCAAGTGGTGGCTAGGGCTAAGGATGACTTTAGTTTATCCAAGTGGTGGCTAGGGCTAAGGATGACTTTAGTTTATCCAAGTGGTGGCTAGGGCTAAGGATGTTCTTAAATATATGAGATGTGTTAACCTTGTCATGCTGTCCAGCCACTCCTCCACGGGCTGCAGGGAAATGATGGTCTCTTCACAGGCTTCAGGGGAATCTATTTTGCACCACATGGAGCACCCCTGCCACATTCTTAATCTTATAAAGGCTGACATAAGAAGAAAAAAAGAGAGAATAGAAAGAAAACATAAGTAACCAAAAGCCTTATATCCTTAGACAATTTGTCCAAACTTGTCTCTACCACCTCATCTAAAACATACATACATACAGAGGAGAGTGGGTTTTGGGTTGATTCATAGCTTTGCTCAGTTTATTTGCTTTTCTGACTAATGAATTTCTCTTAAAGTGTATTTTTTATTAAACTACTTGAATTATAGGAAGTTTCATTTTCTCTCACAGGTTAGGCTGAAAGACTTTGTTACCTAGGCTGCATAAAGGACCACAAGCTAGGTAAGTGAACACTAGCTGAAACTGCCTCATTTCTGCATGTGGCCAGTCCTGAGCTGGGAGTGGAGTGGCAATCCCATTTTCCAGGCAGCTTGATTAATATCCTTTTGGGTGCTTGGGAAAGTATTTAGAGATAATTTAAACCACTTGTAAAGTTTACACAGGGCTAATGTGGCAGATGATAGGCAAATGAAGGCAAGTTATGTTCCATATGTTGTCTATCTCTGTCTTGTCTACAAATCAAGTATAGGGGTTTGAACTAACTGACTAAGCAGACCAAATGTTTTCCCCTTGAGATTAGATTTATATCCAGACAGCTGAGCTTAAAAATGCACCATAAGTGCAGCCAGGAAACTGTTTAGAGACTGTTTTGGATGCTCTAGGAAATGACACAGACTGAAGAGATGTCTCCCACAAGCCATATTGCTTGCAGTTTGGATGAACACCTGGCTGATTCTTGATAAGCACAAACAAGAACTCACTTTAGAGGATGAAAACTGTGAGAATGCTGCTTTAGATGCTTCTTTCTTAACTTTTACATCACCTGGTCAGATAAGTGTAACTGCATTGAGGAAGTGGCTCTCATTAAAATTAAGAAAAAGATGGGACCACTGCACAACATTGGGAAGGATCCAGCCATCTGAAAATGCTAGGAGAGTTTTAACTTCCTTCTTTCCAAGCCAGCTGAGGCAGATATTCCTGGGGCAACACTACCAGAGGGAAAAAGATATTGTAATAATTTCAGCTACACTATGTGCCTGGTCTCTAGAATGAGAATTTGAGGAACATACCACAACAATATATGTACACCAAAGAGTCAGAAGGCAGCTTCAGCTAAGCTAGTGACTTCCCCAGTGATTCCTGCAGTCCTGAGGATAAGCTCACTTGTGGAGACTGGACAAGCTTTTCCAGATGCTAAATACAGCAACTGGGGCTTATAGTTATGAAAGTATTCCCACCAAAGCAGGATGTCTCCATTTGACTGCTTTATCTTTTGGTGGGATGTTACATCTATGTGGCAGGGTGTTACATTTTATCCCACCAGTGCTTTTTTCCATCAAAGAAGATAGTACTGGTGAGCAGCTCACAACATCTCCAAGCATGTGACAGTACCTTTGATGATGATGATGTGTTAATGAGATGATTTAGTATGACAGAATAGGGATATAATGTCTGACTGATAAAAGACCAATTATATCTGTGTTGTTAACTGTTCCTACTGAAAAAAATGGAAAATGAGATTTTAGATAAATATAAATATAAACATAAATAAAAATATAAATATATAAAAATTATTTTTCTGTTCCAACAGAAAGTGATCATTATTGTGTGCAATACAGAAATTGCACGGGTCCAGAGGAGGGCCACAAAGATGATCAGAGGGCTGGAGCAGCTCTGCTATGAGGACAGGGACATGCCTTGATGAAGGCAGGGGAAAAGGAGGGAAAATATGGGTGGAGAGTGTCCACTAATTGTTCAAATCATTCAGCTGCCTCATGAAAACTTGCCTATGAGATGATAGCTATAGTATGTTTCACTGCATCTTGAGTGATGTGTAATCCCAGTAATCTCAGACCTGTGGTAGTTTCAGACAACAGGTATGTTTTAAAGCCCAGACATTTATTATTTGTCAACATATGCTTTATTCTTTTGTTTTGGAAATGAAACCTGAAAGGTGGACAGAATTATTTTTCATATGGTTACACAATATTCTCTAAAGACTTTTTCATCCATGCATGCTGGATTTTGTTGCAATACTAAAAAGCAGAGAGACATATGCCATATAAATTTACTCTTGGTGTTTGCTTGCATGATTGAACCTTGTTACTTCCTCCCTGAGCTACCAGGCAATTTGACTTGAGATACCAGCAGAGGACAGGGACAGTTTTCTACCCTTTTGCACACAGTGTCTTCAAATCTATCTTATACTTATGAGTCTGATGTCTGCAAAGAATCCAGAGAGGGAAACATTTGGGGCTGGAGAAAAGATGAATGTAAATTGAACCTTCTCCATTTTCTTTCTACTTAACTTAAATCTGCCTTGGTTGTTTTTTATTCAGCTTCCTCCTGGTTTCCCACCTTCCTCGCATTAATTTGCATTCAATATATGGAAACATCTTCATGGAAGAAAATTTGCTTCATTTTCATAATTTTCTTCAACCTATATTCAATCTACATTAATATAGATGTAAACTTCGTTTTTCCCTGTTGGACCATTAGAGATCTGAATGGCTGATTTTGTTGTTTGTAGGAGGTGTGAAATCCCTTCTCTATACAGAAAAGTTAATGAAAACATAAAATATTCATATTGCATCTCTAATTGTATAATAAAGTGAAACATGCAGTTATAGATGAAAACCTCTGGTCTAATCAGTAGTAGCCTAATAAATGCTTAAGTGAAGCATAGAATGTTTGGTTTTACCCAGCTAAATCTCTATTTCTCCATCCAGTTTTATTAACAATTATATTGATAAGATGATGTTAAAAAATATAAAATGTGCAAATATATATACTTATTTAAAAAAATCTAAATATCAAGCAAGGAATACCTTTGGGTTTGGGTAAACAAGGATTGGCTTATTCTAATTTCTATTACATATTTTTTTCCTTGGTGGTGATTATTTGTGTCTTTTTTTAGTTGTCAGTAATCAGAAAGTATTGTTTTCTTTATTTTTAAAATATTACAAAGAATATGATTAGAAAAATCTATTTCAGCTTTTAATTCACTTTGTAGCCCCAGAAAGATAGTCCTAAATGTATCCTGTGATCTAGTCAAAGAAGTAGTCCTTGAACAAAGAAATCACTTTCTACAATGGTATGATGACATCAGTGGACAAGGGAAGACTGACAGATGTCATCTATCTGGAGTTTTGTAAAACCTTTGACACAGTTCATAGAATCATAGAATGGCTTAGGGTGAAATGGACTTTAGAAATCATCTATTCCAACATTCCCACTGTTGGCAGGGGGGCCTCTCAGCTAGACTCAGCTGCTCAAGACCTCATCCAGGCTGACCTTGAACACCCCCAGGGAGGAAGCATCCACAGCCTTCCTGGTCAGCCTATTATGGAGTCCCACCACCCTCATACTGAAGAACTTCTTCCGAAGATCCAGTCTAAACCTACTCTCCTTCATCTTCATATCATTCTTTCCGCTCCTATTGCTAGACACCCTTGTAGGTCCCTTTGCAGCCTTCCTGGAGAACCCCTTCAGGTATTGGAAGGAACCGTAAGGTCATCCCTGGAGTCTTCTCTTCACTAGTCTGAACAGCCCCAGCTCCATAACCCTATGCTAATAGCAGAGGTGTTCCAGCCCTTGAATCATCTTTGTGGCCACACTCCTGGCTTGCTCCAACAGCTCTGTGTCCTTCTTATAATGAGGACACAAAATTAGATGCAGTATTCTCAGTGGCATCTCACAGGAGCTAAGCAAAGGGGAAGAATCACCTCTCTTGACCTGCTGGCCGCATTCCTCTTGACACAGCCCAGGATATGATTTGCTTTCTGAGCTACATGAGCACACTGCCAGCTCATGTTGAGCTTGTCATTCATCAATACACCCTAGTCTCTTTCTTCAAAGGTATTCTCAATCCACTCTGAACCCAGCCTGCATTTGTGTCTGAGATTGATCCCACCCGGATGAAGGACCTTATACTTTGACATGTTGAACCCACACCATCTTTCTCTCTAAGCTGGGGAGATAAATGGATTTGATGAGTGGACTGTTCAATGGATAAGGAACTGGTTGGATAACCACATATAAAGTGTAGTAGTCAACTGCAGAGTGGCTTGACTAGATGACTTCCAACCTAAACCATGCTATGATTCTATGATCTCAAAGTCTTTCCTTTGTCAAAAATCTCTGATGAAATATCACTGCCTGGATTCTAGAAAATATTTCTTCTGCGAGAAACAGGAAGGTAAGGAGCAAAGTGACCTTCTGTTAGCAACAGCTTCCATGGAAGATCCAGCAGTGTAAAACTTAAAACATGCTTCTCTGTTTTCTCAGATGTTATGCATGGTTTGCGATTAAGAAAAAATCTTATAGCAACAATATGAAGAGAATTCTACTTTTTAAATATCACAGGTAGAAGGATCAAAGAATAGATCTAAACAGATAAAACACCTCCAAACTGAATAAACTGAACATATACACCTTTTTTTCTTGTCCCCCCTCCACTGACTGATTTTACCACTGTTGAAGCAAAGACTAGATGAAAACTTGCCCTTTGATGGGGTTTTTCTGCAAATGGTTGGATCATTTTTTCCTCTTCCTCAAAAGTTGCTGGTTTCCATCCTTGATCACAAAAATGGTTTGGTGTAATAAACTGCAATATTTCTTTAATTGTAAAATTTCAGTGTAAATGCTTCATAAATATGCAAGATAATTGGCTTAATTGCTTATCATTGAAAACCAATACCACTGATGTTGTCATAAAGGCAGTATTCTCTGTCAGTGTGGGGCATATTTTTGGTTGATCTTGAAGGTTTTATGTGCAATTTTCATAAGTCAAATGTTGGTACACTTTGGAAAGGTTGACATTTCCCTTCCCTTTCTCCTCTTCTACAAGCATCGAGTTTAAATTACCACAGTATCACAGTATCACCAAGGTTGGAAGAGACCTCAAAGATCATCAAGTCCAATCTGATATCACAGACCTCAAGACCAGACCATGGCACCAAGTGCCACATCCAAACACACCTTGAACACCTCCAGGGACGGTGACTCCACCACCTCCCTGGGCAGCCCATTCCAGTAGCCAATGACTCTCTCAGTCAAGAACTTTCTCCTCACCTCCAGCCTAAACTTCCCCTGGCACAGCTTGAGGTTGTGTCCTCTTGTTCTGGTGCTGGTTGCCTGAGAGAAGAAAGTAACCTCCCCCTGGCTACAACCACCCTTCAGGTAGTTGTAGACAGCAAGAAGGTCTCCCCTGAGTAAGTTGACTGAAATTTAATATTGCCAATTTATTGACATCCCTCTCCTATTTGTTTCCCTTTTTCATGTGCTGTGGACAACTGTTTCTTGGTGTTGAATTATTTGTTTGTAATCAGCAGTCGTTTGACATGGAAACAGTGTACTACTTGATCTAGGTGAACAAACAGCAGATTGATGAGGAAGCACATTTACATAATGAGCTTTTAATCTATACCTTTGAGAAATGCTTTAGGATTACTTTACCTAAAAATCAGAGTGAGCATGACATTCAGACTTTTTAATTATTTTTTTTTTAATTTGTTTTAAACTGGGTTAAATTCTGCATCACTTGAACACTAAACTTAAAACAAAGTACTGAGTTTTGGCTTTGGAACTTCCACAGGTAGTTTCCCTCATTCTTCATCACACAGAACATACACACATAGTAGAGCTGAAGCTTTGCATACCATGGATCAACACTGAGTTCCACTACAGGATAAAGTACAGAAATCAATGCACGCTAAATCCTTTGCAAGACAACTGTTTTATGTAGGTTGTTAACAAAGGCCATATTTAATTGTAGAACCTTTTCACTTAGTTTAAGTAAGAGTGACAATGTTTGAGGATTGTTACTTCATTTAGTCTGTCTTTGTTGGTTTGGTTTTTTCACTTTTTTTTCTCTTTGTTTTGGTTTGCTTTTTTTCACATTTATGCAATGATGAGATCCCGTAACAAAAAATATTAGTTTCAGTAAGAGTGACAATGTTTGGGGATTGTTACTTCATTTAGGCTGTCTTTGTTGGTTTTATTTTACATTTTGACCAAGCTTGAAAGAGACCTCACAGATCATCAAGTCCAACCCATTACCACAGACCTCAAGACTTTTTTTTTGTTTGGGTGTTTTGTTTTGTTTTGTTTTGTTTTGTTTTGTTTTGTTTTGTTTGCTTTTTTTCCCCTGCATTTATCAAAGTATCACAGTATCACCAGGGTTGGAAGAGACCTCAAAGATCATCAAGTCCAACTCGTCACCACAGACCTCAAGACTAGAATTCATGCAATGCTGACATCCCATAACAAAAAAAAATTAGTTTAAGGAAGAGTGACAATATTTGGGGATTGTTACTTCGTTTAGTCTGTCTTTGTTGGTTTTTTGTTTGGGGTTTTTTTGTTTGTATGTTTGTTTTGTTTTGTTTGCTTTTTTTTTTTCATTTATGCAATTACAACATCCCACAACAAAAAAAATTAGTTTAAGGAAGAGTGACAGTGTTTGGGAATTGCTACATCATTTAGTCTGTCTTTATTGTTTTCTTGCTTTTTTGCTTTTATTTGTTGTTTGTTTGGTTGGTTTAGTTTATTGATATTTATGCAATTATGACATCTCATAACAAAAAAAAATTATGAAAGGAATCCACCACGCAGGATCCAAGTTGGAGAAACTAGGAGAGTTCTACTGAAAACCAAAGGTAATATTCTGCTACAATTCAAATTCATAACAACTTCAGTGGCAGTTTTACCTGTGAGATTTTATTAGATTAGAAGGTCATGAATGAGCCATATGACAAAGTGTCTTTGGGTAGTTAATTGTTTAAAGGGTATTTACTTCATCTGAAGCAAATATTCATTGTAGAAGAATAAGAAGAAAAAGTTTACGAGACAGATATTATAAAAATCATAGAATCATAGAATGTTAAGGTTGGAAGGGACCTCAAGGATCATTGAGTTCCAACCACCTGTCATGGGCAGGGACATCTCCCACTAGAACAAGTCACTCAAGGACTCATCCAACCTGGCTTTGAACACCTCTAGGGAGGGAGCAGCCACGACCTCCCTAGGCAACCTGTGCCAGTGCCTCACCACCCTCACTGCAAAGAACTTCCTCCTAACATCCAGTCTAAATCTTCCCTCTGCCAGTTTAAACCCATTACCCCTTGTCTTGTCACTGCAAGACCTTGTAAATAGTCCATCCCCAGCCTTCCTGTAGGCCCCCTTCAGATACTGGAAGGTTACTATAAGGTCTCCTTGAGGCCTTCTCTTCTCCAGGCTGAAGAGCTCCAACTCTTGTAGCCTGTCCTCATAGGAGAGCTGCTCCAGTCCTCTGATCATGGTCCTCCTCTGGACCTGCTCCAACACTTCCATGTCCTTCCTGTGCTGGAGGCTCCAGAATTGCACACAGTACTCCAGATGGGGTACATCTGTTGATGCCATAGCAAGTTTAAATAAGTCTGACTATCAATGTTTAGGAATCACAGCTGCACAGTTTTATCATTTATCTCATAAAAGTGGGGCTACTTCACCACAAAAAGGCTGTTCAAGATTCTTTATCAAAGTTTTGTGTTTTACGTTAAAAAAATAAATTATGGATACCTTAAATAGTTTGTTTCCTCTCTTCAGTGACTGGTATCACCTGTTTTGAGGAGCTCACTATCCTGCAGACTCAGTTTATGGTGCTTTACTTTACAGGCCCAGTTGCCACTCTGCACCTCATTCCTTTTAGAATTGAGATACCTTCCTGCTTTGTATTAAATTGAGGTTTAGAATCTTCTCATTTTCCTAACAAAGGCCAGTCCAGAGCTCATTTTTCCTAGTGTTCCTGGGTACTCAAATTGTAGTTTTCTCAGTTTCTCCCTACACACAATCCTATACCAAAGAAGAATAATAGTATTCACCCAGAATCACCCTCAAGTCTTTTACCATGGTGATGGAAACCAGCTGTTCAACTCCTTGGAGGACTCTTTGGAGGCAAGAATACTTATTTATTTAAAAGGTATCGTGATTGCAGAAGAGGCAGAAAGGCTGTTATAGCTGATCAAATAAAGCAAAAATGATTTGTTGAATAATTTATTTGACAAATGGGGGAAATCTGGCAAATGCATTGTTCATCAAATAGTGCTTGCACAATTGAATCGAGAAAAAAAAACTTAAGTGTCATATGCCAACATATATAAAAATCTATTTCTGTGTCAGAATGAGAAGGAGTAAAAGGAATTTGCTTGAAGGGGCCAAGGCACAAATTCACAATTAGACATTTAAATTTACCAGCACTGTCTTCAAATTCTCACTCAAAATCTCTGGGTAGTAAAAGCCCTTAAATATCCTAGCCTTCATCAGTATATTCTCTAAACATACTCCTTCTTCTGTGTTGGTATGGAATTAATTCTCTCTTACTAAACATCTTCCTATATATTTGCATCCAAGATCCACAGGCAAGGGTTACCATTCTTAATCATTTTGAGCAGCTTTGTTTCAGGCCATATTTATGAATTCCTGTAGATATAGAGTTCAAATGGCTTGAAGGACTCCACTTTTATTTAAAGCTCAAAGGAGGGAAAGGTGACCTCTTTTACATAGCAACCGCACAGTTTAAGAATACAGAACACAGAGAACTTCAGCTCTTTCTTTGTGATGAGTTAAATTGCTTATATCATACATCCCTGGAAATCACAGAATCATAGAATAGTAAGGTTGGAAGGGACCTCCAGGATCATCTAGTTCCAACCCCATGCCATAGGCAGGGACACCTCCCACTAGAACAGCTCACTCAAGGCTTCATCCAATCTGGCCTTGAACACCTCCAGGGAGGGAGCAGCCACAACCTCCCAGGGTAACCTGTTCCAGTGCCTCACCACCCTCACTGCAAAGAACTTCCTCCTAACATCTAGTCTAAATCTCCCCTCTGCCAGTTTAAACCCATTGCCCCTTGTCCTGTCATTGCAGGACCTTGTAAATAATCCTTCCCCAGCCTTCCTGTAGGCCCCCTTCAGATACTGGAAGGTTACTCTCAGGTCCCCTCGAAGCCTTCTCTTTTCCAGGCTGAAGAGCCCCAACTCTCTCAGCCTGTCCTCATAGGAGAGCTGCTGCAGCCCTCTGATCATCTTTGTGGCCCTCCTGTGGACCCGCTCCAACACTTCCATGTCCTTCCTGTGCTGAGGGTTCCAGAACTGCACACAGTACTCCAGGTGGGGTCTGACAAGAGCAGAGTAAGGGGCAGAATCCCCTCCCTTGCCCTGCTGGCCACGCTGCTCTTGATGCAGCCTAGGACTCATCTGGCTGTCTGGGCTGCATGTGCACACTGCAGGCTCAGTCTTTAATGGTCTTTAACTACTCATGACTTTGACAGGTTGTCAATGACAGTAAATCACCTCCTTAGCTTTAGTATTCCTAATCGTGAATAGGCTGAAAATCTATCCTACAAATGTTGAGAGACAGATTCTGCTGAGATCTGAGAAAGGGACAGAAAACAGTAAGATGAGACTGTGTTGCAGAAATGCAAGCTGTAGCCACTTGTTTACATTTCCCTCTCCTCATTTCCTTCAACACTTTTCTCCTCCCTCTCAAATAAACCTGTGACTGGCTAAGGTGGTTTCTTTGCCAGAACAGGTAAAACCAGTCTAGTTTCTCACTGTGGTGAAACTGCATACTCTCTGTTGACAGTTCATACTGAAAATTGAAAGATACAGCTGAAAAACCTGTGTGCTTGTTAACACATTGTTTATTAAAGCTGGACTGGATGTCTTGGATGTCTAGCAGAAGTAACATTCATCCAAGGGTCAATAAACAATAAGCCTATTTTTACAGCTCATGGCTTCAGATAGGGAAACCCACTGCTTCCTGGCTTGGCTAAGAGGAACACTTTCAATATTAAAGGAAAAAAGGAATGAAGTTTCCTTTTGTGGTTTACGCGGCTTTTTCTGGTGATCATTTTGTGGCACAAAATCTTGCTTCAGGTTACTCGGTGATACATACAGGAGTGTCAGGAAACACTGCACCTTTCTGTATTCACTGGCTCCTTGATCTTAGAGAATTAAAAGGTTTTCCATAGCTGTGGTACATAGGCATGTAATTACAACCAGGCAAACAAGATGCATCCATAAACTAGTCTTATTTTGAAAGGGAGGTTAACCTTTGTTTCAAGCGGCATGTTGGCAGTTAATGTTCTTCTCATTTGCCATTGGCTGAGATACTGGTGTTGGAACTCTACAGACATGGGTTTCAAGACCTATATAGTATAAATTTCTGTATGCAATTATACATAATTCTTCTGTTATCTGCCTCTGGAATTGAGATGAATATCTCAAGTTATTAAAAAAATATAAACTACACAATGGGTTACATTCAACACAGGACTCTTTTACCATAAACAATGTAAGAAAGGGAGAAAGGAGACTTGGAGCTACCTACCTTTGAGCAAACATCGGTACAGTCATCAGGAGGGAGAACTTGCCATACTTACAGACATATCTGATAGCAGATTTTCTCATAAAGGAATATATATCAGGCAGTGATAGATCACTTGCTGAAAGTAACCTCCTGAGCAATGTTTGTCTTCTCAACATCTGTGTTTAGTTGAGGACTCCAGCTGAAGATAGTTACATTTGCAGTCACTAGAGTCTGAAAAGTGAGATTAAATGATTGATAGTGTTCTTTTATTACTCAGCTAGATGATTCATATTAATAGCACTAATGTAGATTTGCATACAGTCTAGGTTTACATACTGATTTGATAAAGCTATAGTGAATATTTACTTTAGGGGAGGATTCCAGCAAATGTAACTGTATATTTTCTCCTTTCTTTCCTTCTTCACACCATATTTTTTCTCCCCATCTTTCCACACACTTGCTGTATTTTTCAATTCTACTTTCTAAGCCTGCATGAATGGTTAAAAAAGATGCACTTATAAACAGGATCACAGAAGCTCCTGCATCTGTTGCATTTCTGTTAGCCAGTTATTTCAGTATCTAATGTGACATGGACCGAAGGCAGGACACAGAGAAATGAGTGAGTACTATTGGTAGAGGTGGTCAATTATTCATTGTGAATAATTAATATGATGAATTTGTTCCAATAAATTATTTGCATTTTTTTCATCGTGCCACAAACTCCTAGCACCATGCATGAAATAATAAAAAAAAAGTCATGAAAGCTACCATGTAAAGCTGTAAAAAGTGAAACCATACATAAAGTCTTAAAGAGACCACTATAGTCAAGTTAAACATAAAAACAAACAAACAAAAAACCCCAACCAAAACCACACACAACCTCCTCCAAAAATCTTCATATTACTCTCCCTTTAACCATACAGAGCTTTCTGCCTTGGCAAAAGATAGAAGATAACTGTATTCTTTTGAGCACTGGTAAAAACAGTAATTTCTGCTGGGTTCAGTGAAAAGATTCATATGCATAATTGCTATTCATATTTTGAGTTATGCCTGCAGAGATGACAACTGCATTTCAAATATCTGATTGCAACAGTTAAATGCCATGTGTCTGTTCATCCAACAGCCTTCCTGTATGCTTTTCAATGTGGAGACCATTACTGTGATGGACCAAAATTAAGATTCTTTGATTTTTGCCTTGTCCAACTTGGCCATTACCCTAGGAAAAAAAAGTGTGTTCAGATGGCCTTTATCTTTCTGTATTGTAGATTGCAAGTAGTTGAAAAACAGCCAGTTTGATGAGGGCCAGCATCAGTGCATTGATGATCCTGAAATAATACAAGACGATCCAGAAATCACAGACTCATATAATGGTAAGATTGGAAGTGACCTCAAGGATCATCTAGTTCCAACCCCCTGTCATGGGCAGGGACACCTCCCACTAGAACAGGTCACTCAAGGACTCATCCAACCTGGCCTTGAACACCTCCAGGGAGGGAGCAGCCACAACTTCCCTGGGCAACCTGTTCCAGTGTCTCACCACTCTCACTGGAAAGAGCTTCCTGCTAACATCCAGTCTAAATCTCCCCTCTGCCAGTTTAAACCCATTACCCCTCATCCTGTCATTACAAGACCCTGTAGATAGTCCCTCCCCATCCTTCCTGTAAGTCCCCTTCAGATACTGGAAGGTTACTATAAGGTCTTCTTGAATCCTTCTCTTCTCCAGGCTGAAAAGCCCCAACTCTTGTAGCCTGCCCTCAGAGGAGAGTGTTGTTGCAGCGAAGTGGCTAAACGATTTTTGGATTGATGTCACAGTCTCCATGTCCTGCTGGCTCAGAGTCTGTATGAAATGATATCCTGTCTGCCTGCAATGTCCCATGCAGACATGCCCTTTGACTGACTTATTCTCTGGTTTAAGTTCAACGTAATTTCCTCTATGACAGACTTCAGCAGGCTGTAGTTTTCAGAGTATTTGGTACCCTTTGTTCCTTGCATCTCTAAAATCTGACTGTGGTACCAGCTCTTCTACAACATCAGAGACTTTTTTCTCCCATTCTACCACTTTTAATTCCAGAATAAGTATTATTGAAGAAATGTTCAAGTAAATTTTAGTCATGGCACTGCTTATGTGGCATATGTAGCCTCCATATATATCCTAAAAATGTTTTGTTTTGACTAAACTATGTGTGTTCCTATAATTACCACATGCCATTTTTGCCTCCAAAACATTGCTCTTTTGCTGTGTCATACATCTTTTCATCTTTCCTCAGCTGTCAGGGCAAACTGTGGAGGCAAGTCAGGACACAGGGTAGAAAACTTAACTCATGTAACCTGCTCATTCCTAGCAAGAGAGGTTACAAAGGAGTTCTGTCTTTTTTTTGGTGGTTTGTTGTTGGATTTTTTTGGGGGGTTGTTTGTTGGTTTTTTGTTTGTTTTTTATTGTTGTTGTTGTGTTTGTTTGTTTGTTAGGAACTGAAGCACTACAATATTATTAACTTCCTTGGGTCATAGGTTCTGTTTCCAAAATTCAAAAGCTCTCTTTTTCCCAAATCATTACCATCTCTCTTACCTTCAGCATGCAAGGTGTTGAATAAAATGAAAGTTCTAAGTCAGGATAATTTGCATGTCTGTCTCAGTCTGTTTCATTTCGTGGTCAGGCAACAGAAAAGAAAACCAAACAAACAAATAACCCCCACCACAAAAACAAACCAACAAACAAAAAAATAACTGTTACTGAATAGAATCATAGAATCATAGAATGGTAAGGTTGGAAGGGACCTCAAGGATCATCTAGTTCCAACCCCCTGCCATAGGCAGGGACACCTCCCACTAGTACAGGTTACTCAAGGTCTCATCCAATCTGGCCTTGAACACCTCTAGGGAGGGAGCAACCACGACCTCCCTGGGCAACCTGTTCCAGTGCCTCACCACCCTCACTGGAAACAACTTCCTCCTAACATCCAGTCTGAATCTCCCCTCTGCCAGTTTAAACCCATTGCCCCTTGTCCTGTCGTTGAAAGACCTTGTAAATAATCCTTCCCCAGCCTTCCTGTAGGCCCCCTTCAGATACTGGAAGGCTACTATCAGGTCCCCTCGAAGCCTTTTCTTCTCCAGGCTGAAGAGCCCCAACTCTCTCAGTCTGTCCTCATAGCAGAGCTGCT
>VWZE01013573.1:99872-129737 GCA_013396675.1 Eubucco bourcierii
TGAGGACAGGCTAGAGAGTTGGGGCTCTTCAGCCTGGAGAAGAGGAGGCTTCGAGGGGACCTGATAGTAGCCTTCCAGTATCTGAAGGGGGCCTACTGGAAGGCTGAGGAGGGACTATTTACAAGGTCTTGCAATGACAAGACAAGGGGCAATGGATTTAAACTGGCAGAGGGGAGATTTAGACTAGATGTTAGGAGGAAGTTCTTTCCAGTGAGGGTGGTGAGGCACTGGAACAAGTTACCCAGGGAAGTTGTGGCTGCTCCCTCCCTGGAGGGGTTCAAGGCCAGACTGGATGACTCTTTGAGTGAGCTGTACTAGTGGGAGGTGTCCCTGCCTATGGCAGGAGGTTGGAACTAGATGATCCTTGAGGTCCCTTCCAACCTTACCATTCTATGATTCTATGATAACAGTTATATTTCACTGCTCTTGTGACTTGGAAAACTAAGACGATCAAATTCCAAAGTTCCACTGAAAACTCAGTTCTGCTGGTAATTCATTTATCTGAATTTTCCTCATCTTTGAACTATTTTGATCTGATAGTGTCTTCAGTCTTGAGGCACTCAGATGTATATGGATACTCCAAGTCTCACTGTGCCTATACAGACTGTAATGGTTTAAAGGAAAACCAACAGGTTAACCTGTCTGCTCCCCCCAATAGAGAAATGAGAAAAAAGTAACATAGAAAACCTCAGGGTTGAGATAAAGAGATAAGAGTTTGATACAACATAAGATAATCATAATTAGCTTAGCCTACTTGTAGAAAAGTACAGTGAAAAGTGGGAAAGAAAGAAAAAAAAAAAGCCAGCATAAGATAGAAAACCAAAAAAACCCCAGCTCCCACCCATCTTTCTGCCATGCATTGGAAAGAAGCTAACACCCAAAAAATCCAGAACCCAGAAGCAGCAACAAGAAACCTCTCATGTTACGAGCTGAAATTCAAGCCCCATAATACTTTGCTCCAGCCAGCATTTAATTTTGAATCTGGCCCCTAGTATAGCATAGAAGATCACACCAATTTAGAGATTTCAAGGCAATTCCTCAATCACTATGCCCCTAGATCTTCTATTTTTTTTCCTCTCCAAGTGTGCCTCAGTGTATTTTTTTCCAGTTGCAATTGATTAGCAATCTGGAAAGAATACAGAGATTTTATTTTTTAATATGAGAGTGAGTTTACAAAGTAGATTTTTGTTTGTCACTGTAGAAACAAGCATTTCTTTTACAGAGGCTGTGAAACAGTTATTTCATAGTTGATTAGTTGTGAAGCATTTGAAACAGAGGAACAAGAAGCTCCAGTACAGCTTAAGAATATACTGTCTCATTTCATTCATTAACACAGAGCAGTGTCAAAAAAATGGCATCTCAAGGTAACATCATCCTTCCAAGTGCATAGCTGCAGAACAGCAGTATACAAAAAACCAAGTTGTTTTAATTAGGACAACATGGGCTGCAAATATCATTAATGAACTATGTTTAATTTGCTAATTCAAACTTCCAGCAGACAAGAACTTGTTTCAAACTCTTAACTGAATTCCCAAGTACCTACTCACAGGCCAGGGAGAAAAAAGGAAAGTTTATCTCTGTTTCTAGTGCAGCCATTTCAGGGTGAGATCAGCGTGCAATCAGTGCTTTGTCCTCTCAAGTCACCCCTACGGGGTAGAAGCCTATAGTGAGAGGCTGCTGTGCTTCAGCACGTAACTATTCCACTGTAAGGCTTCAAAGGAAAATATATTGATGCGAGGCAAGAGAGAGAGATAAACCCTGAATGACCACATAATATAGTATAATGTAGAGATATTTGAGGTAGTTTCATATGACTCAGCATGATTATTTATCACAGGGTAGTACCAAGAAAAGGTACTTATCACTGTAATGCTGCAGGTGAGCCAGAGCATGGACCAATATTTGTCTCAGCCTAGAAGTCTTCTTCCAATCATAGACCTTCAAAAGAGAAGAAAAAGAAATGAGATTTGTCCATCTGGAGAAGTGAAAGCTGTAAGAGGAATAAACAATTCTGAGTACATTAAAATGAATAAAGCCTAGTTTCCTACTGCTTTCTGTCTCATGGTTGGCAGCGGTCTGGCTGGAGACATTTCCCTGTGGGTGGATAAAAGCTGAGTCTCTCCCAAATCTTCATATTCAGTTATATATAACAAACGGAGAGCTTGCCCTTTCTTTCTGCTAGAAGAAATCTACAGATTGTGTTTTTCATGTACTCAGCTATTTTCTCAATATTTGGAAGTGTGCAGTTGTCTTCAAGATTCCTACAGCTCTGCCAAATTTATTTAAGTCAGTTATCATTTAAAGAAGGTTATTTTATTGGGATTTTTTTCTTTGCTTGGATTTTTGGTGAGGAAGGGAAGAGAGACAGACTTTTTTAACAGAGGATATTTGCACAAGGTGCATCTTTTCAGGACTTAGTAGTTCATAACTTAAGACATCATAAAAAGTTGTGCCTTCTACTCTGAATGTTCATATTAGATGTAAAGTAGTGAGCCAACAGTACAACTGAGTAGTCAGAAAGCCACATTAAACATTGAGGCAATTTTAATGCCTAGTTATTATGATAAGTTCAAATAGATCAGTACAGGTAAATAAGTATAGTCAGATACCATAGCATGAGCTGAAGCTGAGCCAGTCAACCAGAGGTAAGATGTTACAGACTGTCATTCACACCAGAATCAAGGGAAATCAGAATACTCATGTCAGTCAGACTAAAAGTTGATAAAATTTTACTTAACTTCAGGTCTAATTTAATGTAACGGACCCACTTAATTCAATACTGCAATGCCAATGCAGTACTTTGATATTCCACAGAAGTTTTATTTATTGGTATGAAATGTGTAAGAAATGATAAATGTCTGTGATATTCAATCATCTTAATAAAGTGGATAATTCAGCTCCACCTATTTATTTTGATTTTTTTTTTTAATCTGCTTGTGCCCCGAGATAAAAAATGTTGCAGAAAATCTTCAGTCTGTAATCAGTGCTTAGTCTGTTCTGACATTCTCTTTAGAGGTCCCTGAGACTTTTTAAGTAAACTGAGAACTGCCAAGCAATTCTCAAAGGCTGTATCTTATTTTCCTGGGCATTTTAGATCTATGAATGTGTTCAAGAACTCTCCAGAGCCTTGTGGATTCTCAGTCATTAGATATTGCTGAGCTGTGAGAGGCCACACTTAAATACCTTTGTGTGTCTTGTAGGTCTTTTATGACTTTAATCTACAATACTGAACATAATAGGAAATTCAGCAATTATTGACTGCTTATATTTATTAATGCACACTGGTGAATTTTGTTAATAATACAGTAGAATTTCTCCAGATACTTGTAACATTACTAAATACTGCAGGCAAGGCAGGCTTCATGGGATAAAATAGTTTTCTAATAAATAAAATTTGTGACTGGAAGAATAAATAATCCATGTGGAACTAATACAGACAATGAAGTCCCATTTGTATATTCCATTAATTAAGTTAATTTATCTTAACTACAGAAGAAACAAGAATCCCTCTGAATATTTGCTATAAATACATTATAAATTTTCAAAATCAAGTACTTAGTTTAAAAATTTGAAAATTATGTTACTAGTCTTATATGGAAACATAGACCCTCACTTTCTGAAAGTAACTGGTTGGGAATCTTCCACAAAGATTAAACTAGATTAAAAAGATGAAGCTGACTGAGAATTCTGTAACCTCCTTGCCAGAGAAAAAGGGTTATTTCCTGGACTTTCTTAGCAGAGCCCTCTACAGAGCTTTTGCACAGAGACCCAAGCCACCCATGAATCATAAAGATATGAGGAAGTTATAGGCACCACCTACCAAAGATCCTTTCTACCAGTCACTTCAACCTGTACTGAAATCTCCTACCAGCTATTGCAGAATTTTTACCTTTCAACCACACTCTATGGTATGTTTGTGATAAGGTAGGGAGGCAAGGAAGTGAGAGAGAGAGATAAATCCATTATTCTGTATTGCACATAGAACTTTGCTTTCCACAAAAAGCTGATGCAAAGTATAAGTTCTGTCAAGATAAATAAATAAACATGGAAGGGTTCATGGAAGGCAGATGGTAAGGGTCAAAGATCTGCTTCCTTATCTGAACTCTCTTTAGCCTTGGGCATGTTGATGAGCACTAAATAAAATTAATATTTAAATTGTATTGTTAACAAACTATTTGTTTAGAACAGATCCCTGAAAAATAGTAGAATGAAAGTCAAATTAAATCTATAACAAGAAGACTGTAACAAAAAAGAAACCTGCATTATGTCTATTAATATAAAACCCAGGACATGACAACCTGATATAGGCAGGGCCTCTAACTGCAAAACAAATAACAACTGCCATAATTATCAAGTCACTTATCTGGGATTCCTAAAACGATTAGTGGATTCCCTACCCACAAAAGGAAATTTAGTACTTACATCAAAGATCAATTTATATGACTGGTTACATCATGATGCTTTCAATTCGCTCTGAAATTAATCTGCTCACAAACATTCTTATGTTTCCACTCTACACCCTGAATGGAACTATGACAACATTGCAATTATTACTAATGATAAATAATGAGCTAGAGCTTTCTTCTCAGGTGATTTACCTCTTTTATGTGGTGATGAAGAACTGTAATTTTGTCACTGTCATCACCAAGATTTCAACAACACCAACAAAAACACAGTAAGAAACACAGTAAGAAACTCGCCTCTATAATCAATCTGATCTTTTAATATGTCAAAGCTGTATTACATAGTTTTCAAATACCCCAGTCTGACAAAGACCAAAGGTCCGAGATTTTTTTAATATTTTTATATTTTGTATTTGAGGAGACCTTATAGTAGCCTTCCAGTATCTGAAGGGGGCCTACAGGAAGGCTGGGGAGGGACTATTTACAAGGTCTTGTAATGACAGGACAAGAGGCAATGGGTTTAAACTGGCAGAAGGGAGATTTAAACTGGATGTTAGGAGGAAGTTGTTTCCAGTGAGAGTGGTGAGGCACTGGCACAGGTTGCCCAGGGAGGTTGTGGCTGCTCCCTCCCTGGAGGTGTTCAAGGCCAGGTTGGAGGAGGCCTTGAGTAACCTGTACTAGTGGGAGGTGTCTCTGCCTATGGCAGGGGGTTGGAACTAGGTGATCCTTGAGGTCACTTCCAACCTTACCATTCTATGATTCTATGATTCTATGATTTCTGAGAGTCTATATTCCTAAAATTTGACATTACATTTTTTTTTAATTTAACAAATTTATTTAAGAAGTTACTCAAAAGTAAGTGAAATTGCAAAGCCATTTAGACAGGTAGCCCTGGTGTAAGCATTTAAGACTGGTCTATGGGATCTGATGTGATTCATCCCAGGGTACTGCTATTGAGAGTTCTCTCTTAGCTATTCATCAAAATTATGGGGAATCAGGAGAGGTTCCAGTCAAGTGGAAGTTAGCAAACATTATTCCAGATTTCAGGAAGGGCAAGAAAAAAAGACCCTAGTATTTAAAGGCCTGACAGTCTTATTTGATACCAGGTAAAATTGTAGAGAAAATATTCTGGGAGTTATTGAAAAATACATGAAAGACAATGCAGTCATTGTTAAAAGCCAACATGGGTTCATGAAGGCAATGCTGTGCCTTATTAAGAAAACTTCCTTCCATGACAAGGTTAGCTGCCTAGTAGATAGACCAAAGGCAGTGGATGTGGGTTATGTGGATTCTAACAAAGCTTTTGATATTGTCTTTCATGGTATCCTTGTGGTGGTTGGCCCTGCCTGGGGGCCAGATGCCCACTAAAGATGCTCTGTCGCTCCTTTTATTAGATGGACAGGGGAGAGGGAAAATATAACAAGATAGGAGCAGTTTAATAAAACAAAAACAAAAGAAAAGACCGTATGTGGAAGCAAATGCAAACAAACATATTATTCTCTACTTCCCACCAGAAGGTGATGTCCAACTACTCCCTAGGAAGCCAAGCTTCATCACAGGTAGTGGTTACTCCAAAGGACAACCACCATTAATGAATGTCCCCCCACCTTCCTTCTTTCCCTTAGCTTTTATATCTGAGTTGATGTCATATGGTGTAGAATATTCTTTAGATCAGTTTAGATCAACTGGTCTGACAGTGTACCCCCTCAAGATCTTGCCCACCACTCAACCTACTGTTGTGGGAGAGTGTGTTGGAAAAATCATAGAATCATAGAATCATAGAATCATAGAATCATAGAATGGTAAGGTTGGAAGGGACCTCAACAATCATCTAGTTCTACCCCCCTGCCATAGGCAGGGACACCTCCCACTAGTACAGGTTACTCAAGGCCTCATCCAATCTGGCCTTGAACACATCCAGGGAGGGAGCATCCACAACCTCCCTGGGCAACCTGTTCCAGTGCCTCACCACCCTTACTGTAAAGAACTTCCTCCTAACATCTAGTCTAAATCTCCCCTCTGCCAGTTTAAGCCCATTGCCCCTTGTCCTGTCATTGCAGGACCTTGTAAATAATCCTTCCCCAGCCTTCCTGTAGGCCCCCTTCAGATACTGGAAGGCTACTATCAGGTCCCCTCGAAGCCTTCTCTTCTCCAGGCTGAAGAGCCCCAACTCTCTCAGCCTGTCCTCATAGGAGAGCTGCTCCAGCCCTCTGATCATCTTTGTGGCCCTCCTCTGGACCCGCTCCAACACTTCCATGTCCTTCCTGTGCTGAGGGTTCCAGAACTGCACACAGTACTCCAGGTGGGGTCTGACGAGAGCAGAGTAAAGGGGCAGAATCACCTCCCTTGCTCTGCTGGCCACGCTTCTCTTGATGCAGCCTAGGACTCGGTTGGCTGTCTGGGCTGCATGTGCACACTGCAGGCTCATGTTGAGCTTTTCATCAACCCAGACTCCAAGGTCCTTTTCCTCAGGGCTGCTCTCCAGCCATTCACCACCCAGCCTGTATTTGTGCTTGGGATTGTGCCTACCCAGGTGCAGGACCTTACACTTGGCCTTATTGAATTTCATCAGGTTGGCCTGGGCCCAACTCTCCAGCCTGTCCAGGTCCCTCTGGATGGCATCCCTGCCCTCTAGCAAGTCGACTGTGCCACACAGCTTGGTGTCATCTGCAAACTTGCTGAGGGTGCACTCCATTCCTCTGTCCATGTCACTGACAAAGATGTTAAACAGCACTGGTCCCAGCACTGACCCCTGAGGGACACCACTTGTCACTGGTCTCCAGGTGGACATTGTGCCGTTGATCGCCACTCTCTGGGTTCGACCATCCAGCCAATTCCTTATCCAGCGAGTGGTCCATCCATCAAGTCCATGCTTTTCCAGTTTGGTGACCAGGATGTCATGTGGGACAGAGTCAAATGCTTTACTCAGGTCCAGGTAGATGACATCAGCTGCCTTTCCCTTGTCCACTGTCGCTGTGACTTCATCATAGAAAGCCACTAAATTTGTCAGGCAAGATCTGCCCTTGGTGAAGCCATGCTGGTTCCCACCAATCACCTCTGCTTTGTTTTCCATTTGCCTTAGCAGGACTTTCAGCAGGATCTGCTCCATGATCTTGCCAGGCACAGAGGTGAGGCTGACTGCTCTGTAGTTTCCAGGGTCATTCTTTTTACCCTTCTTGAAGATGGGTGTTATAAAAGCATAGCCCTGGTGCTGTGCAAGCGCTGCTCAGCAGTAGCCAAAATATCAATGCCCTTCCAGCTACCACTACGAAACACAACATTATAAAAGATGCTATAGAGAGAACTAACTCCATCTCAGCCAAATCCAATACATGGCATACACCTAGACATGTAGAGGTCACAATGAGTGAAAAAGCACAAGACTTACCTTGAGAGAGGCAGTTTCACACACAGATAGGTGACAGAGACTTGGAACACAGATTCTAAAGCTGAGGAGTTCTGACATGCAATCAACTCACTACTATAGCTTTCCATATTTTTAGTTTTAACTCAGTTAAGACTCATTTTTCATTAGTATAAAACCGTATTTATGTTAAATAATCTATATTCTGTCATGATGTTTACGTCCTTAAATATTAGAAAATTCTTTCCATATTCTGTCTTGATTACAATGTAAACAAGCTAAATTTATTATTTAGCTCTATTAGTCTTTCTCTATGTATCATTCCCTTTGGATTTTTTAATCACTTTGACCTGGTTTTGCTGGGACAGAATCAAATGCTAGCCATGGTCTGCAGACTATTACAGTTTCAAGTCTACCATGACAGCTGACCTCAGCTGACTAACAGGTATGTCTCACACCATAAATGTCATACTCATTATAGAGTTTGCTGAAGTTTGCTGAAGGCAGAGATCTTTGTCTCTGGCTCCTCCTCTTCCTTCTCCTTGTTTCTCATCCTTACTCCTGCAGAGGTTCACTTACTGTTCTCCTGAAAGCTGTTTCCCTACTTAGTGTGACTGCCTACTACTGCATTCTCTAGCCTGAGTGTAACTTTGTGTACTCGATATTGGTCTTGACATTAGTTTGGCTGTTTCATTTAATCTGTTTTCATTTTAGCTTACAGTCGCCTTTTTTCTTGATACCTCTTCTTGGCTGGGGAGGTATCATCAGCTAGTAGAGAAACTGCTTTAGAGCTTTCATAGAATGGTAAGGTTGGAAGGGACCTCAAGGATCATCTAGTCCCACCCTCCTGCCATAGGCAGGGACACCTCCCACTAGTACAGCTCACTCAAGGCTTTGTCCAACCTGGCCTTGAACACCTCCAGGGAGGGAGCAGCCACAACCTCCCTGGGCAACCTGTGCCAGTGTCTCACCACCCTCACTGCAAAGAACTTCCTCCTAACATCCAGTCTAAATCTCCCCTCTGCCAGTTTAAACCCATTGCCCCTTGTCCTGTCATTGCAAGACCTTGTAAATAATCCCTCCCCAGCCTCCCTGCAGGCCCCCTTCAGATACTGGAAGGCTACTATCAGGTCCTCTCGAAGCCTTCTCTTTTCCAGGCTAAAGAGCCCCAACTCTCTCAGTCTGTCCTCATAGGAGAGCTGCTCCAGCCCTCTGATCATCTTCGTGGCCTCCTCTGGACCCGCTCCAACACTTCCATTTCTTCCTGTGCTGAGGGCTCCAGAACTGCACACAGTACTACAGGCTGTAGTTTAACCTTGGATACTGGCTCAACATAGAGGTGCTTGTGCAACTTCTTTTCAATTTCTTTTCAGTTTTTCAATATCTCTCAGCAGTAGAGGACCAGAACCAATCGTACTGGTTTAGGTCTGTGTTCTAGACAGTTCTATATCAAAGCATTATTCATTCATTGAACTAGGTGCAGTGGTGTTACTCTGGAAAAGATGTCACAGACCTCAAAGGATTTGGGTTTCATTCTCTGATAAACCAAAGATATCCTCTACAGTTATAGGCAAATTCTTTAGGGCTAAGTGCAAACAAGGTCCTTAAGGCAGACCTGCTCTTTGCATTGCTGGGCAGAGCAACATTCACTAAGCAGCCCATGGGACTACATATGTCTCTCCACAGCAGTACGCAGAGTTCCGTGTTTTGATCCCGTCTTGGAGTAAGTATTATATTCAGGCTAATTAACTATGTTTCTGTGTTTCTATTTCACTTGTGTCAGGTGAATTATCGTAGCCACTGCACTGTTGTACAGTGGCTATTTTCTTGGCTAGTTCTTCTTCAGCAGGTTCAGGACCACACACAGAATATTACTGATATGTTCTGGAGCTATTGCAGTCTCACTACATCTGTGTGAATATAATGGCTCAGTGTTCATGTGGTTAAGATATTGTATTGGGAATATGATCTCCAATTCGATGCAAAAGTATTGATCTATTTATGGCATCAGCCCTGGGATATCTAACATAGTGATGTGAGGGCTGAAGCACCTACCCTATGAGGACAGACTGAGAGTTGGGGCTATTCCACCTGGAGAAAAGGCGGCTCCTGGGAAACCTTATAGTAGCCTTCTGGTACCTGAAGGGGATCTACAAGAAAGCTGGGACAGCACTTTTTACAAGGGCTTGTAGTGATAGGAAGAGAGGGAATGGATTTAAACTTGTGGAGGGCAGTTTTAGACTGGATATTAGGAAGGCATTCTGTTTGTAATGAAGCATAATTTTCTTAATTACTTTTTGTCTTTCTAGCTCACATTTCTATTATCCCATTATTTTATATATATATATATATTTATATGTATCTGAAACAGCTCGACAGATACTCATTTGTGAGCTTCATTAGCATGCCATTAATCCCCTTCCCAGATCATTAACAAAGATGTTAACTACTACAGAATTTAACATTGATTCCCTTCCATACTATTATTTTCTTCCACGTACTCAATACAACGTAATTTACCACTGATACTCATTAATAGACCTTGAAACTACTTCTTTAATTAACTTTTTTTACTTGAGTTGTTTAGAATTAAATGTAGAATAAGGATATTTTGCTTATTTGCCTCTTTCTTACAAGATTAAATCCTTTCCTAACATCAACGTCTATTTCACATTGCATTTGCTCTATCTCATAGTATTTATCCTCTTTTAAAAGGGTCAAATGCATAGCAGATCACAGGTTGGGAGGCAGCATTTGAGGTCATTGTGACCAACTCTGCTGCCAAACTAGGGCCACCTAGACCAGATTTCCCAGGACCATGTCCAGGTAGATTTTTGATTATCTCCAAGGATGGAGACTCCACCACATCTCTAGGTAACCTATGCCAGTGGTCAATCTCCCTCACAGTAAAAGTTGCTTCATTATATTCAGGCAGAATCTTCCCTGTTTCAGTTAGTACTAGTTGACTCTTGCCCTGTTACTGGACACCACTGAAAAAAAAAAAGGCCTGACTCCGTTGTCTTTACATCACCTCAGGTATTTATACACATTGATAAGATCCCTCCTGAGCCTTCTCTTCAGCAGGCTGGACAGTCTCCAGGTCTCTCGGTTTTACCTTATATGAAAGATGCTCCAGTCTTTTCATTATCTTAATGGAGCAGCTTGTTCATCCATGCTGGCCTCCTCACATATTTCCCTGACAGATAAAAAGCAGCTAAAAAATAATAATTAAAAAAAATCTGTTTGATATAAATAGACTCCTTTCTTTTCACACCTTTGCCTTTTGAAGCTTTTAAAGGCTTGTGTAATTTTTCTGTAAGATAAACTAACCATTTTACTGAATTTCCAGTATATGTTGATCCATATCCTGATTTTGAATGTAGGCTTGTCATTGTTTTGTAAGACAAGTTTCTTAACTATACAATAAATAAAGAGTGAAACAGTGAAATATTGTAGCCCGTGTTCTACCTAAGTGTGGTACACAGCAGCTCTCAAGCCCAGATGGAGAATTGTTCTTGAACAAGCATCTGTTTAGATTTAATATTTAAATTCTGAGAACAAATGCAGGCTTACTGTGTGTTAAGAAAACCACCAATAATAGTAGACACTGAAATGGTCTTGTTTTCATATTTTGAGGGTTGGAACTAGATGATCTTTGAGGTCACTTCCAACCTAAACCATTCTATGATTCTCTGAACAATTTTTAGCACAATGTCTGATTTATGCAGTCCTCATAGTTGAGTGAGCTGCTAACTACTGCTTCTGGCAGAACATTACTTTTATTACATATAGATTTGATAATGTGCACTAAACAGTTACAGGATTTTGTTAACCTCTGAGATAACTCCATGTGCATCTAGTAATACCTAATTTAGTTTACACTAAAGAAAAATGAAAAAGAAGAGGAATATTATTTGTGTTTTGGTTTGTGTGTATGTGTGGAGAGTAAAGCATAAAAAGTGAAAGTCAAAGTGGACTCATTTTAACACATCTATAAACAGCAAAAAAATTACTTGTACTGAGGTACATGTCTAACAGGTTATGTTAACGTGGCTAAAGCATAGTTGTTAGAAATTATTGATAATAACAAATTTTAAATTTGTCTCTTTAAAATTTTTGGTATTTTTAAATTGTTATGCAAAAGATTACAAATCACTGAATCATAGAATGGTAAGGTTGGAAGGGACCTCAAGGATGATCTAGTTCCAAACCCCTGCCATATGCAAGGGAAGGTCACTCAAGGCCTCGTCCAACCTGGCCTTGAACACCTCCAGGGAGGGAGCAGCCACAACCTCCCTGGGCAACCTGTGCCAGTGCCATCACCCTCACTGCAAAGAACTTCCTCCTAACATCCAGTTTAAATCTCCCCTCTGCCAGTTTAAACCCATTGCCCCTTGTCCTGTCATTGCAAGACCTTGTAAATAATCCCTCCCCAGCCTTCCTGTAGGCCCCCTTCAGATACTGGAAGGCTACTCTGAGGTCTCCTTGAAGCCTTCTCTTCTCCAGGCTGAAGAGCCCCAAATCAATACAGAAAATGTGAAGCTGAGGAAAATCCTTGTTTTAAAGACCCCTATATAGAGAGGAGTTTGTAGACAGGCTTGCATCCTCTGTTGAGTCTCTCTCAACATTACAAGTCTACCAGCGACTGGAGAACATAACTGACTCTCATCCCTTCCCAGGAGTAAGAATAGGGATACTGCACATGGTTGGAAGTTTAAAGAGAAAGATTCTATTTGCAGGAACACATATACAAAAGGCAATTGGGTAGAATAAGTATAAAACCCACTAGACCCAAACTGGCCTTCTAGAATCCTCCACCCCTTCCACTCTCAGTTGGCCTGAGGGTAGGCTGAAGCTGCCCTCCCCAACTGGGGCATACCAGGTGTCAGTGGGCTGCAGGAACACAGCTCAATTCCCTGCCAACCATCTCCCCAAGAACCATGAGATAAGTACATGTGCTCTTCCTGGAGTCGTAAATGAGGGAAAGGCAGAGAAGAAAAGGGGGAGATCAGTCAGGCTCTATCTTTTATGTTATGATAACAGAATATGGAATAGGATAATGATATTACTATATCCTGGGATGAGCAGATTGTGATGGTTTGAAGCTAATTGGAATATTTTAATGAAAATAATTAGATTATAGTTTGTGAAAAGACAACAGTGGTGATGTCTACTTCACTCATAGGCTTGCTGAGATGTTTAAGAACAAGGATGCAAATATAGGTAAGAGAGCCTCTCTCTGGGACTTAATGTGTCTCCTGCTTTCTGCTGTGTAACCTAACTAACCACTCTGCTTCTAACTCCCCTTACCAGTCCTTCAAACCCACCTTGCATGTAAGGCAATCCCTGGGCTAAAGTAGAGGGGTGGAAAGAAGGTGGAAGGGTGGTTGGGAGTCCCTCCTGGGGACTCTGATTTCTGGGAGGGGTGCTGTGTTTCTGTATTACCTTCAACTTGTATATTTCTGTAAATATTCCTGTAAATTGTGCATATATATCTGCTTGAATATTGTGCAAAGCTGTAAATATAGCTTCATTCTTTAACTTCCAGCCAGCTGAGTGTAGTCTGGGTGAATTTCATAGAGTGTGGGATGGTGGGCATCTTCCAACCATCACACAGGTCCATCTCCATGGGATGGGCCTCTTCCCTATGGTTTTGTTAAGGGAGAACTAAGATCCCTCAAACTACCACAGTAGTCTCAAAAGTCTGTAGTGTTGTGATGTAAAGTCTCTCTAAGGTCACCTTTCTGCTATAGTAATTTCATCACCTGGCAGTTTGCACAACTGCTTCAACTTTGCTTTAAATAAGGGAAGCCTTGTTACTGTGGTGTCAAATGTTACCAGTACTGAGCTAGCCAGCCTGGGCACAAGTACCCATGCTGAATTTTTAGCCAAGTTTGTATTTTGATTATTTCCCCACAATGAGTGGTGCAGTGACTTTGTAGAGCTGGATATGGTTTCTCTTGCTCAGTCAACTGGCTGCTGCTGGTGACTAGATTACAGCAAAAATATTATCCTCAGGAGACGAACGTAATGTATAAATGCAAAACCAGTTCCTTCATCTAATAGTAGAAGGCTGGAAGCTGAAGCCATAAAAAAAATTTATTTGAAATAAAAGTATATGTGTAAACAGTAATGGTGACCAGTTACTGCAACAGAGTACTGAGGATACATAACTCACTTCCCAGCATATCAGTACCTAATGGTAGTGGATGCCTGCCTACAAAATATATGGTAACCAGAAGTAAATGAGTGACACTGAAGACAGATGATATATTTGGGTTGGAAACCAGATGTTTTGATGCCTTCTCCTGATATGAACACATGCTAAAGAGTCTGCTAAGAGAACTCTGCAAGAGGAGGTCTGACTGAATAAACTCTCAGTAATTTGAACTTTTAAATGTTACAGCAGTTAGATTTCATTCTGGATAAAAGACAGTCCACTTTTGAATGCAATCTCACCTCCCTGCTGTGTCATGCTGTGCCCAACAGTGCCTCTCTTTTCATAAAGATGTCTAGACATCCGTTAGTGTCCATCGCTTTGATAACTTAGTCCATATGTGTCCTGTCTCACAGAAATCACATTTCCTGAAACTCTGGCATTTGTTCAGGTCTTTATTTAGGGCAACGGCTAAAGGGATCAGGAGCTCAAGTTGTATTCTCCTCCATCTCTCTAGCATAAGCGATGGAAGAGGGAGTATATAGAAAGAGCCAACAGGTAAATTCATGGCTCTGAGGCTGGTGTCATTGACGGGTTTGGATTCTACAATCACGGCTTGGTTTACAGGACACTAGAGTTGCAAGCAACTAAGGGAATGCACTTGTCCCAGAGGGGTAAAGGATCCTGGGGAAGGAATTGGCAAGGCTCATTGATAGGGCTTTAGATTTGAAGGAGGAAGGAGTTAATAGTCTCATTCTGGTCAGTGACAAACAGGGGCATAGCTCACCAGAGGTGGAGAAATGGAATGCTAGTAAGAGCTCTCAACTTGCTGCCCTGAGGCAAGCCAGGGATGATGCTGCAGGATCGGCACAAGACAATGACAGCCAGCTGAAGTGCCTTTATGTGAAGACATGCAGCTTGGGCAATAAACAGGATGAATTAAGGACCACTGTGCTGCTGGAATGCCATGACATAGTGGCTATTACTGAAACTTGGTGGGATGATTCCTTTGACTGGAATGTAGGGATTGATGGATACAGGTTCTTTAGGAAGGACAGGCAGGGAAAGAGAGGAGGAGGTGTTTCCCTCTATATCAGTGACCGTCTGGAATCAGTGAAGCTCCACCTGGAGAAGGATGATAAGCTGGTTGAGAGTGTATGTGTACAAATTAAAGGCAAGACAGGGAAGGGTGATATTACTGTAGGGGTCTGCTACAGGCCACCTGACCAGCAGGACCAAGCAGATGAGGCCCCCCACAGGCAAATAGAAGCAGACTCTTGGTCACAAGCCCTGGTCCTCATGGGGGATTTCAATCACCCTGACATCTGCTGAGGGACAACAGAGCAAGGCGCCAGCAATCCAGGATGTTCCTGGATTGCATAGACGACTGCTTCCTCCTTCAAATGGTAAAGGAACCAACAAGAAAATATGCTATGTCGGACCTTGTTCTCACCAACAGGGAAGGGTTGGTGGCTAATGTGAGCCTCAGGGACAGCCTCGGTTGCAGTGACAATGAAGCAGTAGAATTAAGATCCTCAGGGCAGCTAGGAGGATGTATGCTAAGCTTACAACCCTGGACTTTAGACATGCAGACTTTGATCGCTTCAGGGATCTGCTGGCCAAAGTATCATGGGATGAAGCCTTAGAGGGAAGAGGGGCCCAGCACAGGTGGTCACTGTTCAAAGATCACCTCCTCTGCGTCCAGGAGCGATGTATACCAACAAAGATGAAAGCAGGAAAGAATGCTAGGACGCCTGCCTGGATGAGCAATGCTATCACTTAATAGGAAACTCTACAGGGAGTGCCAAATAGGACACCTACTATGGGGGGGGTATACAAGGAAGTTACCCAAGCAGCAGGAGATCTGGTTAGGAAAGTCAAGACCCAGTTTGAACTAAATCTAGCCAGGGAGGTCGAAGTTGTATGGAGAAGGCTAAGGTTCTCAATGACTTCTTTACCTCAGTCTTCACTGCAAAGGCCTCCAGCCACACTCCTGAAGTCATGGAAGACAATAACAGGGACTGGAAGGAATAATTGCCCATAATAAGTGAAGATCATGTTCGTGACCACATGAAGAACCTGAAAGTGTCCAAGTCCATGGGACCCAAAGGGGTACACCCACAGGTGCTGAGGGAAATGGCAGATAAGGTTGCTAGACCACTCTGTATTTATTATTTTACAAAAGTCATGGCAGTCTGAGGAAGTCCCCACTGACTGGAAAAGGGGAAACATAACCCTCATTTTCAAAAAGGGTAAGAAGGTGTCCCAGGTTGGGAACTATAAGGTTAAAAAGAGTCCTCTGGGGACTGGAAGATTGTTATTCAATCCCGTAATTCTGCTATCTCTTCATAAGCTCACGGCAAGGCCAGTTCGTTCTCCTTTCCTCCCCCTCCAGTCTTGCGCCAGGCAGGAGCTCCCTTATCAGAATAAACATGTAAGGATAGGTCTTGTTTGGGGCCTCCAGAGGCTGTGCTTAGGCCTCTGGAGGATGGCAGTGGCATGGTGGGGGGAGGACTAGAGCACTGAGGATTGTAGCTTTAGTTTGGGGTGGGGGAAAATTCAGGGGGTTCGCTTATGTATCTGGCTTTGTAATTTCTGTCTGTAACACTCTCTCCAAATACAATTCTGTTTTTTCTCCAATTCGTTTGAGAGCTTTACTCTGTCGGCTCTTTAAACCTATGACAGAAGGAAGAACCAGGGGACTATAGGCCTGTCAGTCTCACCTCTGTGCCTGGTAAGATGATGGAGCAGATCCTCCTGGAGGCAGTACACAAGAATAGTGAAGAGGTGATTTGGTACACTCAGCATGGCTTCACCAAGGGTAAATCCTGCCTGACAGACCTGATGGCCTTCTATGAACAGGTCACAGCATTAATCAGTGAAGGGTGAGCAACTGATGTCATTTACCTGGACCTGGGCAAAGTCTTTGACACTGTCCTGCACCACATCCTCATCTCCAAATTGGTGAAACATGGGTTTGATGGATGGACCGCTGGATCAGTCCTGGGACTAGTCTTGCTTAGCATCTTTTTCGGCAACATGGACAGAGGCATTGAGTGCAGCCTCAGCAAGTTTGCTGATGACACCAAGCTGTGTGGTGCAGCAGACATGCTGGAGGTCAGGGATGCCATCCAGAGGGACCTTGACAGGCTGGAGAGGTGGGCACAAGCTAACCTCATGAGGTTCAACAATACCAGCTGCAAGGTCCTGCACCTGAGTTGAGGCACTCTCAAGCACCAATGTTCTCTGAATGTGTTCAGAGAAGGACCACAAGGATGATCAGAGAGCTTGAACACCTCTCCTATGAGGAGAGACAGAGGGATTTGGGACTGTTCAGTCTGGAGATGAGAAGGTTCCAAGATGACCTTACTGTGACCTTTCAGTATCTTAAGGGGGCTTACAAGAAAGCTGTGGAGGGACTTTTTAAGATGTCAGGTAGTGACAGGACTAGGGAGAATGGAACAAAGATAGAAATGGGTAGATTCAGACTGGGTGTTAGCGAGAAGTTCTTCACTGTGAGGGTGGTGAGGATGGTGAGAACCTGGAACAGGTTGCCCAGAGAGGTGATGGAAGTCTAGTCCCTGGAGATGTTTAAGGCCAGGCTGGATGAGGCTCTAGACAACCTGATCTAGTGGGAGGTGTCCCTGCCCATGGCAGGGGGTTGGAACCAGATGATCCTTGTTGTCCCTTCCAACCCTGACTGATTCTATCTTTCAGATCGTGTATGCTTTTGTTTTGAACATCACACCCTGCTTCTGACCTGTGATTCATTTGAAATTCAAAAGACCAGTTGTACATAAACTTGCATTTTTTAGTGCTTTGATTAGCCCTGCACTTCTCTCAGCAGGGGACATTCAGCTAGGGGACATTGCTGCTAGAGGTAGTTTCCTGACAGCCCTTCTCTTCTGACTACACCGTCTTTCTCTCCTGCCTTCCTGTACTCTTGCCTTATCTCCTGTCCTTTCAAACTTTTGTGGCCTCTATGTACAAGACTTAAGGAATCATAGAATGATAAGGTTGGAAGGGACCTCAAGGATCATCTAGTTCCAACCCCCTGCCATAGGCAGGGACACCTCCCACTAGCACAGCTCACTCAAGGCCTCGTCCAACCTGGCCTTGAACATCTCCAGGGACTGAGCATCCACAAACTCCCCAGGCAACCTGTTCCAGTGTCTCACCACCCTCACTGGAAAGAGCCGTTTCCTAACACCTAGTTTCTATCTCCCCTCTTTCAGTTTTAACCCACTACCTCTCATCCTGTCATTACAAGACTAATGAGAGCAAAGGTGCAGAACTCCCTTCCTTGCCCTCCTGGCCATGCTGCTCTTTACTTCTGCTTACAATTTTTTGTTTACCTCTTTCTTTGAAGTGGGAAGGGAGGCTACCATGCTATATGTTTCAGACCAGGACACTCAGAACACTACAAGTTTTCCTCTCACCTGCTGAGCAGCAGGTGCTGCTTCCAGAGGAGCTGCTGCATGAGAGCAGATTGTACATGAGAGGACCTGATTATCTTACCACTTGCACTTGTTTTGCTCTGGTGGCCCAATCTGTATGAAAGAGCATCTGAGGCCAAGAGGGAGAAGAAAGCAGGAGGCGTAGCCCTCCATTTGCTAGAATACACTAGGGCAGGCTGAAAACAGCAGCGTATTTCCTCTGCCCTCATCTACAGCTGTCTCTGTTGGCTGTTGTTGAACAGGACAGGAGCTGTTGTACTTCAACTCTCCCGTTCCATCCTCCTCAACAAACCAAACAAACCTGTGTGTTGAATTTATTTATAAATTAATCATTTAATATAGGGAACTGTGTTTATGCAGTGATGACAAAGATGTAAAGTGAACAACTGTTCCAAATAGGCTTCTATGGAAGCTTCTTAGCATTGTTTGGTGCCCTGGAGAGGTTTCTGGTGCTAACGTGACTCTAGCTCTCTGAGTAATGCTTTTCTTAACAATATTGCCAAGTGTTAATTAAAAAAGAAATTAGAAACTGTTCTTTGACCTGGCTGTACCTCTGCATTAGAACTGTATTTGCCAGGTAATTTTTAATTGTAAAGGAAAAATAAAAAATAAAAAAAGACAAAACAGAGAGAGAAATCTTCTCATATTTTACAAGCACTGTAATTTTATGTATCATATACCACATCTTGAATATGTCTTGAAAAAACAAAAATGGAGAAAAAGACAGGTATATTCCCTATTCTGATTAATACTTTTTACTGGATGTTAGGTTGTGGACATTAGCCCCTTCTAATTGACCTTTAGACATATGATTAGACAGACAGTAAGCTCTGCTGACCAGCGCATATATAATTAGTAAATGCCAAGGTGAGGCAGAACTGGTTTAATCTCATTTCATCCCTGAGACTTTATCACCATTTGGCCTAGTTCCCTTTATCCATCCAGAGATAACAACAGCTTTGTTTGGGAGTGAATTAAAGTACCAAGTAGCTTTGCATTGTAATATAGGTCAAACAAAATCAGCGCATTTGGTGTGGGGTAGCTTGACAAACAAAATGCTTTAAGATTGTTGAGGGTAGGGGTGAAGCAGTTGCAAAGGACTCAAGAAGATTTTGAATTTGCAAAAAGTGCAAAAGATTTGAAAGATTTTAATTGGAACCACCCATCTGGTCTTGTGGCAGTTTGTAGTGGCATTGAGCAGGAGATCAGAGTTTAATTCCAAACCAGCTGGCAAGAACTCTGAGTAATGTGAAGACAGGATGTATAGCCACTGTCTGAGAGGTTTCCCCTTGCGAAAATTTTAAATAACACTTCCTATTTGACTCAGTAGTAAAAAAATGCATAAGAAAAATCAACCATTCTGCATTAGTAGTAGCACTCCTAACACTCAAGTGAATAATGAAAAATAGGTTATTCAGTGATCTTTTCCTCCCTCCTAAGTCTTGTTTTCAGCAGAAGCAGCCTGTTTTCTCACTTTCAAAAAGCATGTAAGCATTAGGTTATTAGACACATACTGGTCACCTTGATTTGTTCCCCAATATTCAATAAGTAGCCTAGAACTAATTTAACAACTTCCATGATTTTTCAGATTTGTAAAGTCATCTCTCCCTATGTGCTACAGCTGTGCTAACTCATTTCATGTTGCACTAGGTTATTTCAGGACATGCTCCATCACGTGAAACTAAAAATATCCCAGTGTCTCAGCACTAAGAGGGTTTTTTTTTAGAATTTTGAGCTATATAATTTCCTTTAAAGTGGGTATGTGCAGGTAAAGTGAAGTGTTACAATTTCTGTTAGTATAAGATCTTACAGCCTGCATTTTACCAGTGATTGTACTCAGCAATCTGCCCTAGATAAGAGTGCTGCAAGTGATGCTTTCTAAAAATGACATGTTGTTTACACACCAATCTGCAAAAGTGTGTCAGAAAAATAGGGAGAGACTGTAGGTAAAGTAGATCTGGAGGTACTTTTCTTTTAATTTCATTCTTAGCATAAATAAAATTAAATTTCTCTCTGAAGTGGGGAGTGAAAGGGAAATAATACTATATTATCTTTAATCTATTGCTGGGACAATTTAATTAATGGGACTTGTACCAATGATAATTAAAAAGAACTATCTCTTACCCAATATGAAACACTCTTTGCCTCTCCTCTCTTCAAAGAACTTCTTGGAAAGATATTTTCAGCTTCATAGATGAGAGGCCGATCAGCGACTCAGAGCTTCACTAGGGACATTGTGTCTTGCACGTATGGGTCTTTGGAGATTAGTCCTGACAGCTAGAAAACTACTTTGGGGCCTTAGTTGGAAGAGGTGCAGTGAGCCCTACTCAGTCTCAAATGCTGTCTGACAGTGCTTCATATTTGTATATGGATAAAAAGCATAAATATAGGTTTAAATTACAAGCACAAGACATGATGTTGATTCTGAGACCATCCTGGAAAACACTGACTTTCTCCACATCCATGTTCACTAAAGCAAGCAACATCAGCTTCCTCATTTATAGCCAAACAGCTAAACACTGTTCTATGACAGCTCAAGTACACTTAATTACAGGGATGGAAATTAGTGGGACAGGAGACTCTAGCTCTGTTGAATGAGCCCTGTGTAATGGAGTAGATAATATTCTTCAGGTATACCATGCATTGTAAGGAGGTAGCTCATGGTTACATTGAAATCTTTTTAGACTAATTTACTGTCTTCATGCATCTATGAATACTTTTAATAGAAAACTAGGCTACAAAAAAGCTGTCAGGAAGGGAACAACAGAATCAAATTTAGGGTGGAATTTTAATTTGTAGTCACACTACTGAGATTGCAAAACCAATGAGAAAAAGGGGAAAAAAGAGAGAGGCAGCTGTGAAATGCACCCTAGTCAGATGAATAGTAATCTCATTTTTAGAATTCAAGGCAGCACAGTTATTTCAATTGATTTTCCTATTCCAAAAATTGATGGTGTTTAATTTGGCCAAGTCTGGTATCTTGGTGACCTCTGATATTTTAGTGTAATCTCTACTCCAGTATATATTAAACCCAAACCTCTTTGGAATATATTAAAAAAGGTTGGAGGCTTTTGTTTGCTTGTTTGTTTTGTTGTTGTTTTTTTTTTTAATTGTTGTGTCAGGAATCTAAATCTACAATCATGTCAATAAAGCACCTTTTTTTTCCATATTTTACTTCTACTGTTCTTTCCAGGAACTGGGGGAAAAAAGGCTGTTTATAAGGAATTTAGTGCCTGCTAGCCTCTGATAAGGTATTACTCATTATACCACTAGATTTCATAATTTGTTTCTTCAATCAGAATAAGCAGGTAAATTTAGGCTGATACATTTGATACCATGCATGCATAATCCAAGGGGATTTATGGAGCTTCTTACATTGGTGAAGGGGCTGGAGCACAAGCCCTGCAAGGAGCAGATGAGGGAGCCGGAGTTGTTCAGCCTGGATGAGGCTCAGGGAAGACCTTGCTGTTCTCTCTAACTACCTGAAAGAAGATTGCAGCCAGGCAGGGGTTGATCTGTTCTTCCAGGCACCCAGTGACAGGACAAGAGGACTGTCGTGGTAGGCCTAAATAGGCCAAAGGTGGGCTTGTACATGTCCTGGCTTGTCCAGGCATGCTCCCCTGCTCCCCCTCCCTCTGTGCTGGGGGTGGTGGCCACAGGAAAGGGGACCAAAGCCCCAGCTTCACCTAATATGGGCAAACTGCCATCCTGATTGGCTAATCTATGTCCAAAGGCCCATCAGTCTCGGTCTGAAATGAATATGAAGGATAAGCAGGTAGCACATTGGGCTTGGTGCTATTGTGCTCTCTGCTATTGTATCCGGACCTGCTTACTACCTCATGGATCCTGAGCTGGGTGGGACCCCAAGCAGCACAATCAGGCTCTGATGCCTCCACGCATTCGGCCTGCACAGCCAATGTGACACCATGCCCAGACTGCACATCACAGACATCTGCCTGCACATGAGAGCCTGCTGCCAAGAGAGCCAGGACCAGGTCAGAGATGTCTGCCTCCTCTATCTGAAGCACCCAGGAGCCTGAGGAAACTCCAAAGCCTCTAACAGCTTCCGACCTGGCAGCAGCCCACCACGTGCATTGGGTATTGCTCCATGATATTTTTGTGAGTAAATATTTCAAGCCTCTTGTAATCACTAATTGACTTCTACCATAAGCAGAAAGGATCCTGCATTCATCCAGTGGCTAAGCAGGATAATTAACTGCAAGCGGTGTGAGTGACCACACAAACCTTCTCTGCCAGTAAAAATGTTTGCTTATGCTGGTTGCCTTTAAAGTGTTTCAGTTTACCTGTTCCCTGTATGTGTAAATTTCCAAACCGTGTGTTTTTGAACCTTGTAAATAAGGTTTCTGGCGAGATGTGATGTTACTAAACAGTTTTCATAGTTATTAACAGTCTCGGCCTGGATATCAAAATCGATATCATTATTAATAGTGAAACAGTTTTCACTACAAGGACACAGTCTCAAATTGCACCAGGGCAGGTTTAGGTCGGACATTAAGAAGAAGTTCTTCACAGAAAGAGTGATTGGCATTGGAATGGACTGCTTAGGGAGGTGGTGGAGTCACCATCCCTGGAGGTGTTTAAAAGGATGAGGCACTTAGTGCCATCATTTAGTTAATTAGAAGAATTAGGTGATAGGTTGGGCTCGATGATCGCAGAGGTCTTTTCCAGCCTGGTTAATTCTGTGATTCTGTGCTTCTGTGCAAATACAGCATAAATACTACTCATCAAACAGCACATGTTCAGAAAGATGACACATATACCTGGTAGTGGCACATTTCTAGTTTATATGAGAATATAATTTGTAAACGTAGATAAATTTAGGAATGGATGAAACGAATGGAACTGCTGTATCAGCTCACACGAAAGTAGAACACAAAAAACGGTTTTAAAATAAACAGAAAGAGATTAATTGCACAAATATATAGTCAATATGAAAAGAAAGAATTGACTCTTCCACACATATTTCCAGTTTTTAACTTACAATCACTCTGGAAAAAAATTTATCCCTCCCTTTTGCTAACGTTTGGGTAAACTAATTCCTCATTCACCTTTGAATGATTCCCCAATAATATTATCAGGCCTGTAGATTAATCACAGAACAAAACACATTTCATGACTTGAGAACTGTCTAACTCTCAGGATAAGGTTCAACTATCAAACTAAGAACCGCAAAGCATAGCCACAGCATCATTTGAGATGCCTTACAGCATCACAACACGTTTCCAGTTTCTGCTCCTTTAAATCTTATCAGAAATAGATAATGAAATTAACTCTTGGAATTCACTTACAAGATGATACAACTTTAAAAATGCAGCAGGTGGCTACTTGTGTTTAGCCTCTCTCTACATGTGATTGGTAAGTGTATAAGGAAGCGTTAGCTTCCCCTTTTTGCACAGCATCAGGACATGACAGGGATATAATATATCTACCTCTCTGAATTCAGGTTTTAGTCTGGTAGATCTGTTGACAGGACAACTCTGTAGCTTCATGCTCCCAACCACAGATAGGTCAGCCACTTTGCAGGGACACACAGTCCTCGTCCAGTGAGACATTTGTGTCCATATTCTGCCCCTGGTTCAATTCTGTATTCCTAAAACAAGAGTTCTGCACTGTCTTCAATACAAGATTGGGTCTCAGCAGTGTAATTTATACCTACCTTTTTTTTTTTCTCTTCTTTTTTTTTTTTTAAATCAGAATTATTCATACAGATCTATTTGTAATGATTAGTTTCTACATAATTATTTAGATGACTCAAACCCACCTCACTCCCCCTTCTTATACTAGGAAATAGGTTTTATTTTACTTCAGTTATGATGAGAGAGGGAGAAGATGAAGTGATATTATAGAAAGAGTATATACCCATTTGATGAGGAGTTTTGAAATTACATTGAAAGATTGCAAAAAAATTACATCTACTGAAGTACATGTCTAACAGGTTATGTTAAGGTGGCTAAAGTATAGATTGTTTGAAATTACTGATAATAACAAATCAAGTTTGGCTCTTTAAAATTGTCAGTATTTTAAAATTGTTATGCAAAAGAGTACAAGTCATAGAATCATAGAATCATAGAATGGTAAGGTTGGAAGGGACCTCAAGGATCAGCTAGTTCCAACCCCTTGCCATAGGCAGGGACACCTTCCACTAGAACAGCTCGCTCAAGGCCTCATCCAATCTGGCCTTGAACACCTCCCAGGGAGGGAGCAGCCACAACCTCCCTGGGCAACCTGTTCCAGTGCCTCATCACTCTCACTAGAAAGAACTTCCTCCTAACATCCAATCTAAATCTCCCCTCTGCCAGTTTAAACCCATTGCCCCTTGTCCTGTCATTGCAAGACCTTGTCAATAGTCCCTCCCCAGCCTTCCTGTGGGCCCCCTTCAGATATTGGAAGACTACTCTAAGGTGTCCTGGAAACCTTCTCTTCTCCAGGCTGAAGAGCCCCAACTCTTGTAGCCTGTCCCTATAGCAGAAATGCTACAACCCTCTGTGCATCTTCGTGTTCTCCTCTGGACCCACTCCAACACTTCAATGTCCTTCCTGTGCTGAGGGCTCCAGAACTGCACACACTACTGCGTGTGGGGTCTGATGAGAGCAGAGTAAAGGGGCAGAATCCCCTCCCTCTCCCTGTTGGCCACACTGCTCTTGATGCAGCCCATGTAACTTATAAAGTATTTCTTTAGCCCATGTAATGCCCTAAACTGTCCATACATATGATGCGTAACAGCAATTCAGAGACGGTCAAAATGTGTGTATACTACTCATGTATTTTGGTAGTAAGATGAATGGATGTCGTGATAAGATTTCTAAAATTTTACATTTGCTTCTGCAAATGGCTAAAATATTTTTTTTATGTAGTTCAGAATGCTATGTAGGTTTTTTTTCAAAAAAGGGTTTTTTTGGGTTTCTTAATCCCAGAAACACATCACACAAAAGGGGGGGAAAAAAATAGAGAGAAACTGAGAGTTTTGAATTCAGAGTGTCAGAGGAAGGAAAATTGCTCTATGTGTATGGTTCTGTTAACTCTGGGATACACTTTGTTTTTGTAATGACCTATGAGTAGCATGAATATCCACTCTACTTATATGCACATTAAAAAAAACCAAACCAAAACAAAAAAAAACCACCGAATGAAACAAACAAACAAACAACTTAAAAAAACCCTCCCAAACTGATGCAAAAAAAACAAACCAAAAAACCAAAAAACCCCAAGAAACAGTCCCCAAAATAAAGGGAAAAAAAAGATAAGAAAAAGTGTAAAGAACAATATGCTGCATAAACAAAGCAGTCATCTTTCTAAAAAAGAAGACAATCATTGACCTGAGTAGTCAACGTTGCTCATTTTTTCCATGTAAGCTTCTGTCACTTGCTATCCTTTTGATTATAGAGTTCTCTGATTCCAGCAAGCGGTCTTGGAACAGGTGTTACAGTCTGAAATATGTCTCATAATTTGATCATTTTCAGCATAGATAATTAGCAGGTGACTTTAAAAGTTATCTCTAAAATTGTTGCAATCTGTTTTAAAAGAAAAAAGTAATAACTCTCATGTGTAAGTGATCCACGCATCAAAACAAATAATCTAAAGTAAATTGCAGTTCACTTTTAAGTATCAAGCCTTTTAAGCCTATTTACAGCTCAGATTTGCTAATATTTAGAGAAAAAAATATAGTTTAGCAATGCCTGTCTGAAGTTATGTCACGTAATGTAATGTTTGCCTTCTAAGTGTCAGATTGAAGGAAGCTTCTCCAAAATAGCAGAGCATAGAGCACAGTGGTTGAATCCAATTTCTTGAGAGTCCTTGGGAACCAGAATAGAGAAAAAGATGCAGCAAGTTCATGTTCATGCTTAAAGTACACATTTCTATAAACACTTGTTTGCCTTCTCTTTAAACACCGCTTTTCACATGACTAAATGTCCTGAAGATTTATTTGGATTGCACTGCATGTCTTCTTCATTATTTAAGATCCACAGCATGCTGAGCAAATTCTTTTGATTACCTGTTTTACAGTCAGTGCTTTAATTTTGTATATTTTCCACTTCAGCAAACTGCATCAAAAGTACAAAAGTGAAGGTAATAAAAAGTAAAAATTACCAAAAAACCCCAACATTGTATTAGACTCTTCCTTCTCTTTTCCTATCATACATATTGAAACAGTCAACAATACTCAGACATGAACTTGTTTTTATAAACTCTGAACAGCTGACTGAACAATTCCATTTATTGTGAGTGTATCTTAATTATTAAAGAGCTGAAGTGAGTTTGAATGTCTTACTATGAAGACATATCTTTTTCACATAGGCCTTTAAAACTAGAGAATGTATGAGATGTTGTCAATCAGTATGTGTTTGCTGATAAAGGTGTTTTTATGAAGGTGGATCCCATGCCAGAGGAGAACAAAGAAAATTAAATTCTCCATGCTCCTTATTAGTGCTGCCTGGATCTAATACCTTCTGCTTCCTCTGAACAACCTGGATGTTGGATAAGAAGCTGAAGCAGTTTTGCATAGATGTGGTACAAAAAGTAGATGGCAAAAGGAAAAAAAAAAAAAAGTAATTGCAATTTTATTTTTTTTCTACTTCGTATCACATTCAGCTATGACATATATTTGCATAAGACTGAGTTAGTTCAGTTATGTCTAATAGATATTAGTTTGCTTCAAGTATTTTTAATTTTAAATTACTAAAAATGCATGGAAAATAGTATTAAGTATACAACTAAACTGTAGCAAGCATGACATACATACACCCAATTGAATGTAGCATGGGGACAGATTGTTTAACACTTAAAATGTAAGCACCTGTTCATAATATGAGTCTATGCAATCCTGATCAAAAGTCCTAAGGAATGAATTAGAGTTCCCACTTGAGTTTGGGAGACTGGTTCACTCCCTAGAGTGTCCATGCTGGCTCCTAAGCACTCTCAGGCACTGCTCTGCTAAGTACATCCCCACAGGGCTGGAAATGAATACTTTGCATAGACTGCACTGTGCATTCCATGCATGCTTGACTTTGATCTGAACACCAATGGGGTTACTCATCTGCTTCAAAGGTAAGAAGACTCAAAGCCATCTTCTTGTATCTCCCCTGTGGGTGCTGACTGGAAGGCCAATTTGAGGTCAGTCAGGATCTCCTTGTTTATCTGCTTTTGCCTGGTTTTTCATACAGATATAGACCATTTTTGAGCTTGGAAGAAGTGATTTCTGAAAATAACCAGCTCTCCTGGTGACCGTGTCTCTCCAGCACTGTCTTGCACTGGATTCCTCCATGAAGAGCCATGAGTAGGCAAATGTTTGCTCTACCAAAGTTATATATCAAAGTGAATCAATGCAGTGGGTAACCACCTTTCTTTTTAAAAGACACTGTCTTTTCTGTGAGGGTGCATCCATAACTGAAGCTTCTACAGAGTCAGAGATACTCTAAGCTGTTCTGGCTGCTACTGGTGATGTGATGGCTAATGTTATTTGGGCTAAAGCAGCAGATCCCTAGGTTACTGGGAAAGCTCATTTTCCATCGTAAGCACTGTTTAGGTTTTTGATTTCTTCAACACTCTTCACTCTGAAAGGCAGCTGATCACATGGCTAAAGTATTATTTCTGTATGATGTGAAATACTTGTTTCACTAACACTGGAACTACTGATAATTTCTGGAAGATACGAACATATACTTAGGAAAACACCTATATTGTCAGTGTAGATTTGCAGAGATGTTTTTCTACATTTTCTTTTTCTCATAAAATACAGAGAATGAAAATAGTTCTTTCTATAGCAGCAGTAGTAGTAGTAGTCATCATCATAGATAGAACTACTTATCACTTATTTTTTATCATAGTTATCATCATGCATTATTGACCCATTTAATAGGAGACATTCAGAAAAACAAATATTTCCTGGCCTTACAACAATTAATAATTTATTAAATGAATATACTAATGTGATGTCTGTTGGGATGTCTTCAACTCCTGTGCTTATTTTATACATTGGGTTTTACTAAATACTTAGGAAAAAGAATGTGTTGTAGTTACAGATGATGTTTAGATGTTTAGTATCCACTAAATTATACCTGTCTGGGAGACTTTAATGCAATATAAAATCAGGGAAAAAAAATAAATCTACACAGTGCTCTAAGACACAGGTAAAATATATTCAAATGTCTCCTATCTAGACCTTTCCTCCCACTACTCCAGTGGAAGTAGTCAGCTTTAATTTCCCTTCAGAGAACAAACATTTCTGGTTCATGAAATACCAAACACTGAGTTCTAAACAAGTGCTAAAATACATGATGCCAATGTAAGCAGTAAGAACAATACCAGTGAAAACAAATGAGAAGGATTTTAATGAAAACCTCTGCATATATTTCAGCATCTGAGAGCCTTCCTAGGAATTCAATTTGCAAAACAAATTTACTAGTGTCAGTTTTCAGAAGAGTTAATTATCAACTAGCAGACCAGTGTTTCACCACATGCAAAATCCTAGAAAAGTTAGAAAACTACATCTATTATTTAGATTAAATATCATAGCTGATGATAACATGGTTATATTCAGTAGAACTGACGATCTACAACGCTCTTATTTCCGGCTATATATCATCTGCATTTTTAGATTTAGAAATTTTTCTGTTTAACAAAAATAATGACATTTATCACAGCAGTGTATTTTACTCCATGCTGTATATTTTCAACACAAGACCTCAAAAACAGCTGCTAATAGTTCAAACAAAAGGACTGTTGAGTACAGTATCTTGTATCTCCACCGTAGGCTAATAATGGATAGTCAAGAGAGACATATGCAAAACAGCGCAGGAACGTAGGAGGAGTTTATTCCTTTTATACTCCAGCCAACAATGATTTAAGAGCTTCCTAAGCTAGTGATTGCCTGCAGCCATCATCTTCAACTGACACCTATCGACCTGTTACCATAAATTTGTCCATTTTTTTCCTGAATCCTCTTGTATTTTTCACCTTATCAGCAACATGTGACAAGAAAACTAATAATTACATTATCAATCGGAAAATAAAGTTTTCAGTGTGATTTATATTATTGGATGGAATTGATTTTGAGAGTAAATGGGCGAATGCTTCTCTCCCATTAATTCCTTTTATAGTCTCACTCACCTTGTTACTAAGTTGAAAAATTGTCTTTGCCCTCAGTTCATAAGGAAGTTTCTCATGTATTTGAAAGAGAGGTGGATTATTTTTAGTTCAGCAAGCTGTTTGCCAAAAGAATTTCAGTCTGACTTCCTATGATTTTAAATCTAATTTGCCAGTGTTTTTTTAAATTTCCTTTCCTTTTCCTTTTCCTTTTCCTTTTCCTTTTCCTTTTCCTTTTCCTTTTCCTTTTCCTTTTCCTTTTCCTTTTCCTTTTCCTTTTCCTTTTCCTTTCCCCTTTCCTTTCCCCTTTCCTTTCCCCTTTCCTTTCCCCTTTCCTTTCCCCTTCCCTTTTCCCTTTCCTTTTCCCTTTCCTTTTCCCTT
>VWZE01013573.1:130046-140910 GCA_013396675.1 Eubucco bourcierii
CTTTCCTTTCCTTTCCTTTCCTTTCCTTTCCTTTCCTTTCCTTTCCTTTCCTTTCCTTTCCTTTCCTTTCCTTTCCTTTCCTTTCCTTTCCTTTCCTTTTATTTTATTTTTTTACTCTCACGATCTATAATGTTTAAGTTGTGCCCATTTTTTAATAGTATTCCTTATTTTGCTGTTAAACTCCACCAATGTTTGTGCTTGTTTCTTTACATTTTGATGCTTTCATATTTTTCAGCCAGGGATATGCATGAACACTGAAACACCGATGTGTTAACTGTAAACAGGCTAAGCTGGCTGCTACTTTTAATGTTTTTGTAATTAGCATTCTAATTTTAAAATCACTCTCTCTCTCTTTTTTTTTTTTTTTAAGGAAAATGATGTCATATGCATTTTTATATGGCTCCATTCACCCAACCAAGATGATGAAGTTTACACTTTATATTAACTATGATGGAATGGCTTATTTAATAGGTACAACTAGAACTGTGTCCCTGCACTGTCTACAACAAGACCAAGGATTACTTCTGTTTTTTTCTAAATTTTCTGAGTGTTTTCTCCAGGTAGCACCATGCTTTTGTTATTCAGATTCACAGTCTCTGCATTGTACCTCTCAATTACATGTATCTTATCTTAAATGATCAACCTAAAGGATAAAATTTAGTACTGTGGTTCCTCTCCAGCTTCTCTAATCCCCCTTGCCAGTTTGTAATCATAACTGCTATCTGAGTCATATCACCTCTTAATTCTCTGAACAGTTCCTATTTAGGCATGGAAGTTGAAACTGAATGCTACACTCTGACAGTATGAACCTATTTACTAAGTAAATTATCCTTCCCCCCCCCCCCAGTATATACCATCCTGTACAAAAAAAAGTATCTACTATTCTATAAAAAAGAAGTAGATGTATGATCATGAAAACTGATCTTCAGTTTATAGGGAACTTTGCATTTAAAGGGCAATCCTAGCCTGGGTTGTAACATGCACAGTTACCTTGAAGGCCAACTTTCTGATGTTCCTTCAGACAGAGCTTCCTTCCGGCCTCTTAAGGAACCTGGAAGGGGTAAGATTAATGCTGCACCCAATGAACTTTCCATAGGAGGCAGTTAGAAAGCCAGAAAGAGCAGAAGTAGTTCTTGTTTGGGAAACAATATAGATTGTTGGATCTCTAAAGCACCAATCATGATACATTGAGTATCCATGTAGTATAATAGGGAATCTGAGTCTTTTGTTTCTCTCTGTATTTAATACATTTCAAAATAACATAATTAGATCATAAAAGGATCAAACATACAATTCCATGTAGTCATTTGGAGTATGTATTTAAACAGAGTGCCCAGAGGTATTTTCTCCTAAGGGCATATGGACAAGCACACTTCATTCCCTCTTACAATCTACATGGAAAGTTTATAGAACATAGAAGAGTTTTTTATGTTCAAAACCCATTGCTTTATGGGGGACTGAAAGGTCAGAGGGACCTTTGATCATGAGGAAAAAGGTCTTCCCGGTATATCTCATTTCTTTGCAATTTTTCAGACACATGGAATAGTTTCCAGCATTTTTTTTTTCCTTTCTTTTTCTTTTTCTATTTGACCTAGAGAACTATAAAGGAAGAAAAAGGAAAGAGTAGTGCTCCACCAAAAAAATTAGATGGCAAATAATGCATTGCATCAAAAATGTTTTAAGACAATTAAGCCAAAGCAGTCTGCCTTCCGAATGTTCTTCCCTCTCCCTAACACAGTGCTTAGAATCATGTTGAAAAATCTGCCTCTTCCTGACTCATGGATGCCAGTTTTTCAGGCATACCCATGGGTTTCAAAAGTCTCATTTGTATGCTAGACAAATTACCTGATTTGAGCTAATCATGTATACCACTTTGAGTATTCTTCAGGGTGCTAGACCTGGAGTCACCTAGAGCTAAATCATTGTAAATGACTCAAGAAGAGGATCAAGTGATTCTCACTTAAATGAAACTAAAACACATGATCTCTAATTCATCTGTAATGTGGATAATTAGAGGCATTTTGGAGGATCAGGGGGTTTTCTCTTTGCATTTTAACATGCAGGGAAAAAAAAATGGAACAGTTTTATATCTTTGTAATTGCATGAAGTATTTTTAATATTATCAGTATATATTTCAGCAGGGTTTTTTTTATTATTATATTTTGATTTCTTTCTTTTACTGCCTCTTTTTGTAAGGCTCTGCACCGCTCCTGGTTAGGCTAAAAACATGTGAGTCATACTACACACTAGGTTTCCAGACTCATAGAATCATAGAATGGTAAGGTTGGAAGGGACCTCAAGGATCATCTAGTTCCACCCCCCTGGCAGAGGCAGGGACACCTCCCACTAGTACAGCTCACTCAAGGCCTTGTCCAACCTGGCCTTGAACACCTCCAGGGAGGGAGCAGTCACAACCTCCCTGGCCAACATGTGCCAGTGGCTCACCACTCTCACTGCAAAGAACTTCCTCCTGACATCCAGTCTAAATCTTCCCTCTGCCAGTTTAAACCCATTGCCCCTTGTTCTGTCACTGCAAAACCTTGTCAATAGTCCCTCCCCAGCCTTCCTGTAGGCCCCCTTCAGATATTGGAAGACTACTATAAGGTCTCCTGGAAGCCTTCTCTTCTGCAGGCTAAAGAGCTCTAACTCTTGTAGCCTGTCCTCATAGCAGAGCTGCTCCAGCCCTCTGATCATCTTTGTGGCCCTCCTCTGGACCTGCTCCAACAGTTCCATGTCCTTCCTGTGCTGGGGGCTCCAGAACTGCACACAGTACTCCAGGTGGGGTCTGACAAGAGCAGAGTAAAGGAGTAGGTCATCTTTTAACATTAATTTAAGTTTTAATTTAAATTAAATCAAATAATCTTTTTTAATTGTTTGTATGGTTTCTGTTCCTCCCTGACTAAGTTATGTTCATACTTTTAAAAAGCAGCAGCTGCCTGGTGTTGCAAAGGCCTGGTTTCAAAACACAGGCATGAAGGCTCAGTGCTGGAATGCTGGTGTGGCTGGATGGTGCTCCAGCCAGAATTCTGACTATTTACTGACAGCTGAGATGACTATGTATCTTACCCACATGAAAGAGGTCTTCTCATACTTCTTAAAATGGAGAATTTAGCACATATGTGCACATGCCTTTAGTGAGTCTCTTCTGAAAAAAGAAATTATGCTGGGTCAGACAGCAGTTTACAGGCTGCACAAATGTGTTATCTGTGAGTAGCACTCAATGGCCTTTGGGAAACACACATGCAAACACGATCTAGACCCCCAGGGACTATTATGTCTAATAGCAGACATAACAAAAGTGGTGAGAACTGCAGACAATAAATGGAGCAATGACAAAACAGACAGATGTAGTTTTCAAGATCAAAAGGTAAATTAGCTAATTTGTCATATATTGCCCCCCAAAATATTTCCTCATTCTGCTAATCCAGCCCAATCCACCTTGACAGGCTGGAGAGATGGGCCCAAGCCGACCTCATGAAGTTCAACAAGACCAAGTGCAAGGTCCTAAGTTGGGTTGAGGCAATCCCAAGCGCAAATACAGACTGGACAGCAGCCCTGAGGAGAGGGACTTGAGGGTACTGGTGGATGAGAAGCTCAGTATGAACCATCTGTGTGCTCTTGCAGCCCAGAAAGCCAACCAGATCCTGGGCTGCATGAGAAGTATGGCCAGCAGGTTGAGGGAAGTGATCCTCACCTCTCTCCTCCACACTGGTGAGACGTCATCTGGAGTACTGCTTCCAGTTCTGCAGCCCCTATTACAAGAGGGATATGAATGTGCTGGAATGCATCCAGAGAAGGGCCAAGAGGATGATCAGAGGGCTGGAGCACCTCTGCTATGAGTAGAGATTGAAGGAGTTGGGACTCTTCAGTCTGGAGAGGAGAAGGCTCCAAGGTGACCCTACTGTGACATTTCAGTATCTTAAGGGGGCCTACAGGAAAACTAGGGAGGGACTTTTTAAGATGACAGGTAGTAATAGGACTAGGGGGAGTAGAACAAAGATAGAAATGGATAGATTTGGACTGGATGTTAGGAAGAAGTTTTTCACCATGAGGCTGGTGAGACCCTAGCTGGCATGGGTTGCCTGGGAAGGTGGTGGAAGCCCCATCCCTGGAGGTGTTTAAGGTCAGGCTGGATGAGGCTCTAGACAGCCTGATCTAGTGTAAGATGTCCCTGCCCATGGCAGGGAGGTTGGAACTAGATGATCTTTGTGGTCCCTTGCAACCCTGACTGATTCTACGATACTATGAATTTCCTTATGTGGCAAAAAAATTCTCAGCTACTTTCACAGCCATGTGTGATGGCTTGGGAGTTAGCCACCCCACACACACAATGAAATCACCCAGACTAGACTCAGTTGGCTGGAAGTTACGGAATGAAGCTATGTTTGTAGCTCAGCACAATGTACAAGCAGGTATTTACAATATATTATGAAATATTTACAGCTATATACAGAAATACACAACTTAAAAGTAATACAGAAACACAATACCCCTCCCAAAAAAACAGAGTCCCCAGGAGGGGCTCCAAACCACCCTTCCATCTTCTTTCCACTCCTCTACCTTACCCTAGAGTCTACCTTAGGTGCAAGATGAGTGGTTGGGATTGGCAAGAGTTAGAAGCAGAATGATTCCAGGCAGAGCAGCAGAAACCCATGGAGAAAACTCAGACACTGAACTCCAACAGATAGAACTGTCTTATCTGTTTGTGTCCTTGCTTTTACACATCTCAGCAAACCAATGAGTGAAGTAGACATCATCATTGTTTTCTTTTCACAGCCTATAATCTAATTTTTCTCATTAAAATATCCCAATTAGCCTCAAACCAGCACACCATGTCATCTTTTTCAGGCTCCAATTTGCACCAAATCTAAGTCCACATAGCATCTGAAAGACAAAGACACCTTCCTTAGTTACTCACAGCTGCAAGAACAGGCATTAGATACTCTAGAATTCAAGTACTGATTGCTATTAAAGGCAGGTAAATAACAACATCTGAAAACTGTGCTTCCTCTTATCCTCACTTTTGATGCAACAAGAATTGTTTATATTTTTCAAATTTAAACCTCACTAAGTCTTCTTCAGCATAGAAACCATGGCAAAAAAACCACAGCTCTGCTTGCTGTCTTCTGAGGAATATGATGACGGAGAAAATGACTTCCAGTTTTGTGCTAACAGATTATTGATCATATCTCTCTTGTGAATCGTTTGACACTATGGATTTCTGCTGAGACCACTAAAGGAGCAACCTGAAGCCCTTCATGTCTTGTACATACTGACAAGATTCCCAGAGTTTGCATGTCAATAATGCCACAAGGAGAAAACAAAATCTTAAAATGATGGTTTTGAAGCAGGTGGTTTAAGTACAGGAAAATTTGAGAAGGCTAAAAAATACACATGCAAATTTGTAGCAAATCATTTAAAAGGAGAGCGTAAGATAAGCAATCAGAATGTGCAGAGTATTTTTACACATATAAGGTTTAGAACAAGTTAAAAAAAAAAAAAAAAGGTGAGGGGAGGTGGGGGAGGAAGAGAGAAGGCAGTGGCACCAATACATTTCATTGCATTGGAGAAATTTCAATTTTCAATTTTTTTTTCTTTATGGGCAGAAATAGTTCTAGATGTGTCAGCACTAAAATATTGAAGTGGGTTGTTAACTGTCCTCTCTCAAGACTCAAGTCAGAAAAAACCGGGTAATTCTGTGCTCTTGTCTCATTGTGATCCCTGAGCTGCTAAATAGCACAGAAAAGAAAGTCTGTGGCTGCACCACAGGTTCCACTACACCTGGTATTCTTAAGACTAAAAACATGGATGTTCTGGCTGCAGTCTGAGCATATACATGAGAGTGGGACTTCCTTCATATTCTTTTCCATTTTCTCATTTGAACAATAGTTGCTAAAATTTAACTTATGGATCATGCAGTAGAACGATAACGTGTGTTGAACTGTCATCTTGTATAAAATTATGAGTTTGAGACTTCCTATTATGAAGCCCTATTTTCGGTTGTTTAGAACCTTGCCAGATTTTAGTGATGGGAAATCTTAACAAAAATATTGTTGCAGTTACATTCAAGAAAGAATGGTGTCACTTTCTCATAGAAAATAAAGTAATACCTGGTGCTTAGCTGAGGAGAGCCTGCCATGAGATTCAGTTGTAAGAAAGCCAGTGTAAAATGATTTATTTCACAGAAACATCCAGGTTAGAAAAGAGCCTCAGGATCACCAAGTCCAACCTATAACGCTACTCTATTTGTTGTTACCCTATTTATTGTCTACTAAGTAGCTGACAATTCTTGTTTATTTCCAGAGAGAAGAGCAATCCTTTAACATGTGGGAGACAGCCCCTTTGCACTTTTGACATCTGTGCTAGAATATACTTAGAAGTACCTAACTTTATGTCTCTTGAAAATCTGAGTTCATACAAACTCAGTATCTTCTCTTCTCTTATAGAATCTTCTCTTCTCTTATAGACTCTTCAGGAAGGACAGGCAGGGGAGAAGGGGAAGGGGTGTTGCCCTCTACATCAAAGATAGACTAGAGACCATAGAGCTCCACCTGGGGATGTCCAACACAGAAACAGAGAGTTTGTGGGTAAAAGTTAAAGGAAAGCCTTTAACTGCTGCTCTTGTCAGACCCCAAGTGGAGTACTGTTTGCAGTTCTGGAGGCCTCAGCACAAGAAGGACATGGAAGTGTTGGAGCAGGTCCAGAGGAGGACCATGAAGATGATCAGAGGGCTGGAGCAGCTCTCCTATGAGGACAGACTGAGAGAGTTGGGGCTCTTCAGCCTGGAGAAGAGAAGGCTTTGAGGGGACCTGATAGTAGCCTTCCAGTATCTGAAGGGGGCCTACAGGAAGGCTGGGGAGGGACTATTTACAAGGTCTTGCAATGACAGGAGAAGGGACAATGGGTTTAAACTGGCAGAGGGGAGATTTAGACTGGATGTCAGGAGGGAGTTATTTCCAGTGAGGGTGGTGAGGCACTGGCACATGTTGGCCAGGGAGGTTGTGACTGCTCCCTCCCTGGATGTGTTCAAGGCCAGGTTGGAAGAGGCCTTGAGTGAGCTGTACTAGTGGGAGGTGTCCCTGCCTCTGCCAGGGGGTTGGAACTAGATGATCCTTGAGATCCCTTCCAACCTTACCATTCTATGATTCTATGATAGGTCAGGAACAGAGGGGAACCTAGCATATGAGATCTGTAGCATCTGTAAGGATTTGATACTCTCATCCAGCAAGTCACTTAGCCAGAAGAGAAGAGGTACACACTAAAGACCTCATGCAGGTCTATGTTTGTGGAATTGGAGATCAACAGAATTCAATTCACCTGAAATCGTACTTAGTTATATAAGCATACTTGTTATCATTCAAATTTCAAAAATCATGTCTTACATTTTCTGAAAGATTTTTGCCTTGTTTAATCCTCGTTTTTTTGGTTGTTGTTTCGGTTTGGTTTTGTCTGTTTTGTGGGGGAGGAGGCATGTTTGCTTGTTTGTGTTGACTTTTTGCTTGGTTGATTTGGTTTGCTGGTTTTCATTTCTGTACTGTGATATGTTAATTTTATTTGTTGAGAAAGCAAATAGCATAACTTGCTCTTTATTTCTTTCTGTCATATCCTTTGTCCTTGGGAGAGATCTTTTTATTAATTGCTTATAACAAAATCACAAATGGTAAACATTCTCTAAAACTGGATATGCTTAAAGCTTTTTATAAACCTACCTTGTTTACAAAGTTTCTTGCAGACTTGCCTACTGCTGATGCTAGTGAGCATTGAGATTGATTTTGAATAAAAATTTTGCCCTCTCATGTTGATATTAAATTTGTAACAGGCTTCAAAACCAATGAAATTAAGTTGCATGCACAATATGACGAGCTTTGAGTAGAAATAGTTGCGTAGGAGGTTCTTTTTAAGACGTGAACATGCTAGTCTCACACCACCAAAACTGTGGAGTACTAGATACAGAGTACTAGATAAAATTCTTTGTTAAATTATGCAACACTCTTTCAAAATATAGAAATTTTGGAATAAATTCTCATACAAGTGTCAAATAATTACTTGCAACATCACCCTGCAAAAGGAGCTCTGTAAAAATTACTTAAAAAACATATGTCATATAAGGAAATTTTATCTGGGAGCATTCTTCTACCTTTTACCAAAAAAACAGACTCCATAAAAGTGGTGGTGAGGTACATGAGACCTTCACATATTGGAAGCTTTAAGAGCAACTGAAGGTATTTACAGTTTCCAACTTTGGGACTCTATTTTAATGCCATTTCCTTTAGCTTATGATGTGATTTGCAGGATTTGCAGACTTTTAGAAGGAGAATAGACTGCCTACATGTAAGAGATTTTAGATAAAGCTGCAACTGTCTTCATTCTTTGCATTTTTGGTCTGTATTTCCTGCTAACGTGATTTGAATAAGACAATTACATTGAAATCTGGTCTATCGTCATGCAAATAAGTCTGCAGTTGTGCCTCTTGTCTGTGGAACTGCTTGGTGAATAACACTGGTCTGCCATTTAGTTGCATAAGGGGTCTACACAAGATCATGCAAAGGCTTCAAGGAGACCTTAGAGTAGCCTTCGAGTATCTGAAGGGGGCCTACAGGAAAATTGAGCAGGGACTGTTTACAAGGTCTTGCAATGACAGGACTAGGGGTAATGGGTTTAAACTGGCAGAGGGAAGATTTAGACTGGATGTTAGGAGGAAGCACTTTGCAGTGAGGGTGGTGAGACATTGGCACAGGTTGCCCAGGGAGGTTGTGGCTGCTCCCTCCCTGGAGGTGTTCAAGGCCAGGTTGGACGAGGCCTTGAGTGAGCTGTTCTAGTGGGAAGTGTCCCTTCCTATGGCAGGGGGTTGGAACTAGATGATCCTTGACGTCCCTTCCAACCTTCCATTCTGTCATGCTAATTTCTGAAGTTCCATTGAGGTACACTGAAGGAAGATTTCAGACAGATATGGTACTTTTTTGGGTTTTTTTATTTTTAAATGAATAAAGCCTTTAAAAATACTGAAATGCTAAAAAAAAAAAAAAAGAAATTGTTTTTCTAGGTGCAAGTTACAAATATGGAGTTTTATCACATAGCATAAATATGTCATTTTCTGTGTGCTGGTTTGAGGCTAATTGGAACATTTTAATAGAGAATATTACACTATAGGCTGTGAAAGGAAAACATCATGATGTCTACTTCACTCATATGCTTGCTGAGATGTTTAAGAAAAGAACTCAAAACATAGATAACACAGAGTCTCTGGGGCACAGTGTCTCGGGCAGTCTAGCTTCTGGCTTCTCTCTGCCTATTAATCTCACTATTTTTTTTCTAACCTCCCTGGCCGATCCTCCAAGCTCACCTTGGGGTAAGGTACAGGGGTGGGAAGAAGGTGGAAGGGTGGTTGGAAGCCCCTCCTGGGGTGTCTGATTTCTGGGAGGGGAGTTCTGTTTCTATATTACCTTTCACTTGTATATTTCTGTAACTATTCCTGTATATAGTGTATATATCTGCTTGTACATTGTGCTGAGCTGTAAATAGAGCTTCAGTCCTTAACTTCCAGCTGACTGAGTTCTAGTCTGGGTCATTTTACAAAGTGTAGGGGGGTGGGGAACTCCCAAACCATCACATTCTGAAAAATAATGCCTAGGGAACTATCACCTGGTGTCTGATTAAAGTATCCCCAGGTGCCTATTGTGCGCAGTTTAAAACTGATCACAAGTGTTATTATAAGTGTTTTATTCAACTGTTAAATCTCTTTGCCAGTGTGATCAAATGCACAATTAAATTTGAGTCACACTAATCAGGAACTCAAGAAGAAATTACTTGTTTTTTAAAGTCATGATGCTCTTTCAGTGCTAGTGAATATAAGAGAGAATGATTTTTTCAGCTACTACTTCTTCACAAACTGTCACTAACAGCAGTTCAACAGCCATATCATACAAAGTCAAACAACTGAGATTTCTTTAGAAAACTATAGGCCAAAGAACAACAACTCTCACTCTACTTCAAGACAGCAGTACTCTAGGGCTCTGTGTACAGGGTGAAACTCGACTGCTGAATTCCACAATTAGTCTGTAAACAATAGAGACGTGGGCTACGTGGAGAGACTTGCCAAATTTGCTGAGGTAGAGATTGCTGGAAACAAACAGAAATAAATATAAATGTCTTGGTATGTGAACACCTACAACAACAATTATCCACTCCCTCCCAAGTTTAGCAGGTTGAGTTCCCACACTAAAATGCTCCTAGTTTTGGGAGAGCACCAGGTATTAAATTCTGTTCCAGAGAGGAAAGAAATAGAGCACACCACTTAGTGTCTGAGACACTGCATCAAAAATAGTCAAGTGTCATTTCATCTATATATATGCTCCACACAAAGAAATTTGACCACATCTTCCTTTTTGTGTTAGAAAGAGAACATACAACTGTACCTGTACACTAACATGCAAGTTGTTTCAATGAGCAGCTTTGAGAGTGAAATCATGGATACATTGAAGTAAATGGGAACTTTATTTTTAAAAAGCCCCTTGAGATTGTATAGATTGAGATTGTATAGATGATTATTATATTAGAAGACTTTAAAAATAACATATATTCTAGGAAAATACTTCTTTTGTAAGTTCAGTTAATTGACATTTGGTTGTTCTACCAGCTCTAAATGACCATAATGTGAATGACTTTAAAATTATCTTTATGATAGTGTGACAAACCCGATTCTTCTCTCATCCACTGTAATATTAAGAAATAAATTTACACACATTTCCCCTCCCAAAACAAACAAAAAACTCCACAACCAAAATACCCCAAACACCAAAATGCCCCAAACACCAAAATACCCCAAACAAACACCAAAATACCCCAAACACCAAAATACCCCAAA